>CDFF01072108.1:8047-21512 GCA_000826265.1 Acanthamoeba culbertsoni
AGAGAGAGAGAGAGAGAGAGAGAGAGAGAGAGAGAGAGAGAGAGAGAGAGAGAGCAGCGAGAGAACAGAGAGATAGCATCCAGAAAGTGGAAAATAGAAAATACCTCCGTTATAATACCAAACAACCCATAGCCACCGATTGCCAACGAGAACAGCTCTCGATCAGCAGTATCTTCAGCTTGGCGGCTGCACAGATGTACTGTTCCATCAGCCGTTATCAAGGTGAAGCTGACGACAGATTCGGCGAGGCAGTAGTCTGTGGTGATGCCGTGCGCATTGACGCTGATGGTGCCTCCGACAGAGAAGCTTGAGTAACTTTGCATGGTGCGGGGCGAGAGACCAAACTGGTTGAGGTAGAGGATGAGGTCGGTCCAATGAGCACCCGTGCCAGCAGTAACGAGCTCAGTCGAGGGGTCGTAGACCAGGCGATCGAAGTGACGCATGTCCAAAACGAAGCCTCCGGGTGCGATGGTGTGCCCTCCCATGGAATGCTGGGTTCCCCTGACGGACACCTGACGGCCCTCCTCGGAAGCACGATGCATAATGGCCTGGATATCGGCCACAGTGCGCACTTCGAACACGCGCTCAACCTCAGTGGCATTAAGGCGCGAAACGTCGTCCACTTGAGGACGCATGCAAGGCAATGACGTGGGGTCGGGCCAAGTAGCTTCCGAATACGTTCCTATGCACCTTCGGTTCGGTTGTTGCTCACGTTCGGGCGTAGTAGACATGGCATTTTGGTGCTTAACCGAGGCACCGTCGGGTTGCATCTGTTGCTGTTTTTTGCTCTTCACTTGCGCAGCCGCACCAACGTTGCCCTTGGATGCACTTGAGGCTGCGGTCGAGTTCTCAACAGCTTCCTCCACCGAGGCCACAGTACTCTCTTCAACCAGACCGAGAAGCGAGAGAACGAGAAAATAAGACAACGACAAGGGAATATATTGTGCATTATTGAAGCCCAACCCACACACACACACACACATGAGAGGGTATTAGGGAAGGGGTGATGACAACTCACCCGGGAGGGTCTGCTTTTTTACAAACATCAGAACAGAAGGTGCGCTAGTGGCCTGGCGACAGCAGCTGTGCTTTAGAACTGTCGGTTGGTTGCAACCACGTCAGCGCCCCCCCCCCTTGGCTAGCAGTACTCCCTTTTCAGTGAGGCTACAATTAAGCACGCGTAATTACTCTTTTTTAAGTGCGCGTAAGTAAACTGCTTCGCGTGCCCGAGGCCAGGTTCATAATCCGGTGGTCTAACTCGCCGGCGGCGAGTTGAGCGCACCGGAAGCGGAGCTGGAGCCACCGGATAGCCTCCTTTTTTTTACCTCGTTAAAGTCGTCAAAATCATAGCTCTCTGGCCACAGAACAATTTTCTCCACTGTACATACTCGGCTCTCGTTATTCACTACGAAGGTGATGTTCATGATGTCGATTCGCACGTCATAGACACCTTCCTTGTGCTTGCGCTTCATGTGCAAGGTACGGATATCGAGGGCAAGCACCTCCTCTATACAACGCTTGGCTCGCTCCCAGTCATTTTGGAAGAAACGTAAGCGACTGGCGCTCTGCCGTAGACTTTCCAAGGCTTCGTCCGAGAAATGGACTTGAAGCAATCGCTGGTTACTTAGTGTTGCCTCAGCCTTCGCGACAGCGCTCTCCACAGGTAAGCCATCATCGGCTTGCAGCTGCGAGTTTGGCTCTCGTTCCGCATCGAGTTCTACAAGCCAGTCGGCTGTGACGGCATCTGAAAGGGCATCGTAGCGGGGAATGTAGGGCTTGATGTCAAGCACGGGTGTGTTGTGCACCAAATCGATGCCAGACAAGTGCAGCGTATCGCCCACAATCGATTCGATACGTGCCACACTTAAGCCGATGGGGCAAGGGCGATGTGGTGTGCGCGTGGCGAGCATGCCCAGCTTGCGTCCTCCGAGCCGAGGAGGCTGAACCCTATTCTTGGGGTTGCCCACATTATTGTGGAACAGGAAGATGATCCAAACGTGAGAGTAGCCATGAAGACCTTGAAGCGCGTCCTTGCAGTTCGTCAACGCCTCAGATCTGTGAAGAGGTCCCCAGGTTTCTTTGTAAGTTAGACTGTTTTAGCGACTATTTCTGAAACAGTAAAACACATATTTAATAATAATAATAATAATAATAAATAAATAAATAAATAAATAAATAATAATAATGATGCATTTCAGCAAAGACATAATCACGGTAAATAAGTGTTTTAGTTACTTAGTGGATTGTTATGTTAACTCACCTCCTTAGAGTTAATCTTCCTCTGGACGAAGGAACAAGAAGACCTTGCCTCGGTGTGCCGTGACGTTCAAGAAAGCATGATTCCAATAATCCTATTGGCTTCAGCGGGACAAGGTCTAGAGGTGGAGTGGTTGCAGCAGCTTTTGCGTTTGTGGGCTTGAAGCCGCCCTCTCTGTCGACTACCGACGACGATGACCCAGAGGAAGGAGGAGATAGGGTTTGTCTGGGTTGTTCAGTTGATGACGGACGCCGGCGTTTGTTGGTGTGGTTAGGCGCCAATTCTTCCACTGTATGTTCGGGGCTGGCTCTTCCCTTGCGAAAGTCATACAGATGTGCTGTGCAAATTGGCCAACCGAGCCACTTAGCTCCAAGACCAAAGAACTCCAACATTTCCTTTTCTATTGAACATCCATCTACGATTTCCTTCGCCCTGGCCGGTGCACAAAGAGGACAGCGATATTTGTGTTTGCGTTCTGCTCGGTCCGCGAGAGTAATCTCCACTTCCATGAGTGAGAGAGACGATTAAACCGTTGTTCGCGGTGTGTTTTCTTTTTCTTTTTCTTTATTTGACAAGGTTCACCTGAAAAATAAGTGGGCAAACATGGGCAGGCAAGAAGAAAGAATCTCGGCTCACACTACCTGCCTTGGCTTAAACAGTGGACCCACTAAAGAAAAGTCGTATACGCTAAATATGTTGCCTTGGGTTCTTCCAGCTGAGGATAGTGGCCGATTGAATCATCGAGCAGGTGTACGCTAGCTTGGGGCACCTCTTGCATAAATCTACATATATATTGACGCAGCCCAACCAGACAGTCGAATCAGCTATCCTTTGGAATTTCCTCCATTCCAGGGTGAAACATTACCTTTCGGCGAGGTGCCTTCCGCTCACCGGATCAGCTGGCCCGTTTATCAAGAAAAGCGGTACTGTTGTCTGTGATCACGATATAGAGGTTCAGCTGCGAATCCTATCCTAATCGTTTGGGCTCTCGTGCTTCTAACCTGCTTCAATGCAGAGCTCCAGCGCTGCGCATTTTGAACACGGTCCGCCATGTAGTGCAGCAGGGCGTGCGTTAATTGGTGGCCACGCTCGTAGACAATAAGAGCCCTGCAGGGTGCTTTTGGTTTAACCAACCAAGATCATGCGCTACGTCGTTGTTTCGGTACCACATGTCCTGCAGCTCTGACTCAGTCGGTGCTGTTGTCTCTCCAAACACAGCCACAAAGGAGCGGCAAAATAGCCAATAGTTGGCTAAATAACTGCAAATTCATCGCATTCATTTAAGTGGGTCTTAGGATGCCGGATGTTGGAACATAGAGCGAAAAAGAGGTATGCGCACGAAAGGGCTGAACCAACATAAGGTGTTGCCATCAGTTTCTGTATCATTCGAGGGCGGTGTGCGTCCGGGAACAGTCCTGAAAGACGAAGACCTGGATTAAGCACGTTCAACTCCAAGAGGGTTCTAGAGAGGGGAAACCAACCTCCATTCAGGAAACACACAGATTTCAATACCACCAATCGGCCTTCCTTCTCGTTGTTGAATCGAGCCAACAGCTCCTGTGCCACAGATACCCCGTAATCGTGAGCCAGCACATCGACTTCCTTGATCTGCATCTGAGCCAAGAGCGCCTGACGAAGAGGCAAGCAAAAGAGAGTAACGAAACTTCAGAAATGAAAGGACTCAGCTCGAAGAGAGAAGTATCTTAATTCACCTCAGTTATGGTAGCTTGTTCATTAATGCTGTAGTTGTGGCTTGTTGGTTTTTCGCTAAGTCCAAATCCTAATTAATGAACCAGTTTATAACTTGCAAATGCTTGCTCGAAAACAATAAAAAACGAAAAACAACCTTTTTTTTTTTTTTTTTTGAAAAAAACCAATAACCCATGTCAATTTTTATATTAATATAGAAAAAAAAATTGGGGGCGATCTTGGATACCCAGAAAATCAAACAGTATGATCTTCGAGAATTGCTTCTGTAGGTATGGCAAGATTTTTATCCAGTCGTAGGAGGAAGTCGGAAAGCCGTGCAAACACAGAAGTGTGGCACGTGGAGCGTCAGGCTCGCCAGCGACAACTCGGTACCATATGAGATGGCCTCCTTTTTCTTCTCTTTCTTGTGGTGGGTCATAGAGGAAATAATGACCAGTCGCTTTCCAGCGCTTTGTGAGGGGAGACAGATCGGATGTATTTCTACACACACCCAATCGATCCAGCACTACCACTGCAAACACAGCGATGAGCGCGACAAGCACACTGCTAGAATGCATTCAATTTCTTCTACATTTCCCGGCAAGTTAATAGAAAAGAAAATTATTCGGTCGAATGGGCTCTTGGAGAGTATTGTGCAGCAAGGAATAATACTGGCTGTTACTCCACTGGTACTCTTTTACCCCAACCAACCACGAAAGGTCGAAGCAACCATACTACCACCGGCAGCGAGTGCGTTACGGTATGAGGGTTGTTGAGCGCCTACTGTGCTTCCTGTTGTTCTTGCCTCGCACTCCAAGGAAATCGAGTAGAGATATTCTTCTGTGGCTCGGCGGTCAGCACCAAGCTCCCGTTCAGTTCTCGTCAGCATCTCTTCTAAGAAGTGCTGGACTTTCGGCAGCGGTTCGAATGGGAATGGTTTCCTCTGAAACTTGACGAGGTCCACGATGACCGACGCTACGCGCCTCCGTTTTTCAAAGTTGATGAGGTTGGCCGAATACCCTTCTGGGGTGGATACCGAGAAATCATTCACATTACCCTCCTCAATGAAGGTGAGATCGCTCAAATAGACGCCTAACAGTGTCATTTGTTGAAACAGAAGCCGTTAGGATGGATGTATTGTCGTCGGACATGAAACACTCACCCAGGTAAGGAAGGCACGGCAGCTCTATGCATTTGATGGTTTCTCGGTAAGCCTTGTAGTTGCCATCAGTGAACGCAGAAAACTCCTCATAGGCTACCCTCGCTCTGTTGGGCAATCCTTCGAACGTTCGCTGGTGTATTTGGTTGGGTTAGCATTACAATAACAGCTGTCCTCTTTTTTAGGAAACATTTCACCTTGAGCCGATGTATGGCCGAGCTGTTAAGCGCGGAGACAATCTCCATCATCCCATTGAGGTTTTGCATCTTCTGACATTCAAGGGCCACGCTGATGAAGTAGTTTAACACTTTTATCCTGGAAGCCAATTCCTTCTCTCGCAAGATGCGCAGTGCCACGCTCGTGCTCATCTGCAATTCCGCAAGGCGAGTAGTCAGAATGAATAATTGAGGAGGGCTTTCTCTTTTGGCGTGGTATTTTCTTGGCCAAGAAAAACCCATGTTAATAAAGGTGGTTAATCTAATTATTATGCATTATTATTATTATTATTATTATTATTATTATTATTATTATTATTATTATTATTATTATTATTATTATTATTATTTATTATTATTTATTATTATTTATTATTTATTATTATTTATTATTATTTATTATTTATTATTATTATTATTATTATTTATTGTTTATTGTTATTATTTATTGTTATTATTTATTGTTTATTATGCATTATGCATTATTGATGGACCGAACCAGATTAAAGCGACGAGTTAGCTGAAGAATATTAGGCGCATGATCAGGCTGTCTGCTCCATCTCTGTTGTACATCAAGAAGAGCTCGTGATCAGCCTCACTTAAGGGGTGGTGGCAAGTGAAGATGTCAAGGATGGTCAGTTACCAGGTCAAGACACTCGGTCGGTTGAATCTTCCTGTAGAGGCCGAATTCAGCGATCGTCATCTGCCTCGCCAGCTCGCCAGGATGTAGATCAGTAAAGTCCTTCAGCAGGACGGGTGGCCGGATCGGTTTGGGCGCGTCTCCAACAGGCACCATTGCAAGTTCTTGGCCCGCAGCCTGTCTCAGCAATAAGCATCACAAAACATGATATTTAAAAAATGAAAATAAAAATAAAAAGTCTTATCAATGAAAATAAAAATGCACAGTGGGAAGGGGGAAGCGCACCTTTCGCGAGATAGAATAGAGTAGCTTGTGCGCTGGTTTGGTGAAGTGAGGATCGCTTGCCAGCTTGTCGCTGAGGAACTGCGTGAGGCGAAGCTGCCTGGCGTCGAGGCCCTCGAAGTCATACCAGTAGCTCTCCACCCAGGTCTTGATCACGAACCATATCCTGTTCCATGTGTGGGTGATCGGCGGCGTCCAGCGAAGGAGGATGAGGATAACGGAGGAAGAGGAGGTTACTTGCTCCTTATGGTGAGCTTGAAGAGTTCCCAATCTTCTCTTGAGCGGCCCTCACGTATTCGCCGTGGTATGGCATGTCTACGTCCATGGCCCCTCGGAGGGTCAATGCAAAAGGGTGGACAAGCAGGGGAGAGGGCAATGTGAGGGATGAAATACCTCTGGATCAGCAGGCTGATCACTTCATCGGGAGTCGAGAACGAGTGAAGCGTGAGCAGGAAGGCCTGCACAAAGAATGGGTCGTGGCCATGGTCTCCCGTGAGCCGCTCCACCAGCTTCGTGAGCGTCCTTCAGGCCGGGTGAACGGTCAGCAGTACATCTTGCACGAGGGCTCACTCACTTACTCACACACACACACACACACACACACAGGTGTGTGCGTACCCTCCGATGAGCACACCCTCGGCATTGAACTTGGTGTTGCCTGCATGATCCGCTTCTTCGAACGGATACTCCCACTCCCCGCTTAAGGTCATGCATGAGGCATTCCTCTCCAGAAAACTTGCAGTTTCTACAAAAAGGGAGGGGAAGGGAGGGAGAGGAGAGAAAACATACTCTGCTTCGTCGTCACCATCATCGTCACCATCACTGCGGCCACCCTCCTCGTCTCCCATCTGTGATCCTTCCTCCGTGCTGTGTCACCCATGAGGAAATGAGGATGTCGGTTGGGTTTGTGTCGGTGTGCGGTGACGAACCTCACGGCGGTGTACTGCTCCCCATCATTGGATTCGGCGGGGTCATCGAATAGCCACGAGTGATACGATATGAAGAGCGAGGTCAGTCGATTCACGAGGTGGATGATTTCTATATTGGCCATCGGCTCGCCCGGCTTGAATAGCAGCGTGGGTCCCACCACCGTCGCAAGAGCCTGTGCACCGAAACGCATAGAGCACAGAAGGGTTGTGACCATCAGTGATCACCGAGAATCCAGGCATTCAACACTGTGGGCAGGGCCGTCTCTCCCCTACCGCAAGGTTCATCCTGTTGATGTGTTCGTACTGATGGACGGTCGCCCAGTATTGCACCAGCTGCCGTAGCGTCTCCTTGTTCACGGCCGGAAGCTCCTGGATCACCTCCTTCATGCCCCACAGTACGGCGTCGTTCTTGGAGACAGACGGCACGCAATGAATTAGGTTCGTCGTCAGGTGGTCTTGAATTGGGAGTGGAACGCAGATGGCATTCAAGAAGTACATCTTCTTCATCATTGCGGCTGACTAGGACCCAACGATCGTAGAGACGGGCGGTGAGAAGAGGCTCCGGCAGTTCCCTCAGGAAGGCCTTGAGCAAATTCGACACATTGTTCACATTCATTACTCCATCGAAGCTGATTGGCTCCCCTGGTGGTGGTTGGTGATGGTGATGGTGATGGTGGTGGTGGTGGTGATTGAAGCCGACATCAGAGAAGCACACAATATGGTCTCTTCAACACTCGCGTCACTGAATCAGCAACGCACCGTTTTCAAACCTGTCTCGCAGTTGATTCATTTGTGCGGTGCTTCCTGCCTCACGGAAGATTCCCTCTGACATTGCCCCTAAATAGTAGAGGAGAGGAGAAGGAGAGGGCGATTAATGAGCTGGACAAAAAGCGTGGTCGTCCGTGACTGACTGGCAGGTTCGGTCACCGTACCGTTTTGCTTTCTGAGGTATTGAAGGGCCTGATGTACGAGCAGCGGGATCTGCAGTGTCGGATGCGTCTGACGTTGTGCTTCCATGATCTCCTCGAGCGGGATTCCGAACACCCTGGCCTTGCTGCCTGGCGAGGCCGCGGACGAGGAGGGAGAAGGAGGCACTTCGTTGGAGTGCAGGATGTGTTTGTCCGCCAATACCGATGCCGCCGGACGGTACAGCAGCCAGGTGCTGAGATAGGTGAGCCAGCCCTCCTTCTCCTTCGCACCCGTTACGGTGGTCGTAGAAGATGACGACGATGTCGTGGTTGGCGTGTCCGTGCTTTGGTTGAGAGTTTCGGCACCGCTTCCGCTGCTCTTGGATGAGGTCAGAGACTGACCCGTGGTGAGGGCATCAGACGAGCTTCCTTGCGCGATGCTGCTGCTACTACTACAGTTAGCCTCCGAAGCGTTCGTGCTGGGCGCCATCCTTCTGGATATGCCTCGGCTGGAGTAGAGCTTGTCTTTGAGATCATCCTGCCCCATGAGCACCGCCGGCAATGGTATAGGAGGGAGAGGTGGAGGAGCGCTCTCTTCAGAGAGCCTATGAGTCGCCTCTTCCGCATTCTTCGCTTCCTCGTTGTCGTCCACCTGCCCCGCTTCTATTCCATAAAGCCCCACCTCATCCTGCAGAGCCACGTAGCTGTTTGGCTGGGCCGAGCGTCGCCATGCCAGGTTTTGAGCCGTGCCGGTAGTAAGCCGACGCACGAGTACAGGGTGATTGAGTTCGGGTTGCAAAGCAGGATCCTGATTCGCTTGAGGTTGCTCGGCGAGAACGGACATTGCACGCAGAGGACGGCTCTGGCTGGTAGCAAGGCTCTCGGTGCGTGCTCTTGTCGGGATGGGCGGCGGTATGCGTCGTCTCGGTGAAACTCTAGGGTTGGGTGGAGGCGCACCTCTCTCATCGACGGGCATGGGAGGGACAGCTGAGGAGTTATCTGACCCGACATCAGCAACAGGGGCGTCCGAGCTCCTTTGCCTCTGTAGGCGTTGCATGATTTGCTGTGCGAGCATCTGCTGCTGGGCAGCTTGTGGAGACAGGTTGGTTGGGACGCCCGCAGGTTTATCCTCATGGAGGGTACTTGCAAAATGTTGATGAGTGGATTCTTCTGCTCTCTCCTGTAGAGGTGCACTCTTTTGTGTTAATGCTTTTTTAATTTTTTGTTTTGTTTTTGTTTCTATTCATGTTGTGGGTGTGTGTAACATAGTATGCATTTGTGTAGGGAGAAAAAAAAAAGAGAGGAAAAAACCGAGTGCTGTTTCTGTACCTGTAAGACTGGCGAGGCCGTGGGTCTAACAGGAGGTTGTGGGAGGGGTTTGTTTGTGGTGGAAAGCGGCTCAGCACCTCCCTGAAGGGGTGGGACCTTACCACGTATGGACTGCTGGCGCCACCGCTTTTTATCTGTGTGTTGGGGTCCTGAAGGGGTAAGCCTCTGCATGCAGCAAGGAGGAGACAAAAAGAACCTGCACCCGGCTGCACTTCCATTTCTCTCTCTAGAGCCACAACTGCAACCGAGTGTGTTTTTGGGCGTTGCGCTACCCGTGGTGCGGCACCAATCGCCATGCTCCCTGCCTATATTAAATTGTCGTAAAAAGAAATGTAGAGAAAAACTTGAAAAGGCCTTAGGAATTAAAAGAACGAAGGCAACCACCATTGTGCTTGTGTTATTGGTCCTTCTCTCGCCAGCGCTGGTTGGTAACCAAGCTTGCCTGGTTACTTGTACCGGCAAGAGCGGTCGGTCGCCACAGCAAGGGCGGGCCGAGAGTTTAGTTGGCTGAATGTTTGGGCGCAAAAAGAAAACGAAGAAGGGAGTTCCCCCGTCGGGGGAACCCACTCCCTCTCGTCCATCGGGTAGTAATACTTCACCTGTTCAAATTTCTGTGAGGAACACTGGCTCCTCCGAGTCTCTCCCTGGCGACCATTATGACAGTTCGCCGAAGAAAAGGAAGCTCTCTATCAAGCAGAGGCTGGAGGCTTTCTTTGGCTCTCGCGAGAAGGACCTCCCCACCTTTCTCGCTCAAAAGGGCCCACATGTGGCTCCCGTGAGCGGCCATGACCCTGTTGTTCTCGAAACCACTGCCAATAACGCCTCTACCCCATTTCAGTCTCCTCCTCTTTATACTCCTATCCAACATAACCCTGTTCCTCCTCGTCCCATCATCTCATCTCCCTCTCCATCGCCTCCCTCTGTTCCGCCTCCACTCCCCGTGTTCAATGTTCCATCCCAGTTTCCGTCGTCAGGGCTTCCGCGTCCTCGACCCTTGACAACCCACACACAGCAACTCACCACTTCTGTTAACTATCCCGGTCTGGTTCCACTACCACCGCCAACAGATGATGTCTCTCCTCCTCTCCCTCCTCTCCCTCCTCCACTATCTGCCTCCTCTCCTTTGCGGCCATTGCTTCACCGCACTCCAAGCCCTCCGCCGGCACCATCCAACTCACTCCCAAGCGCGCCTCTATTTCGCTTACCAAGCGTCCCCAGCGAAGCCAATGCCATGCGCGTTCTTCCACACCAGTCGCCATCAGTCATTTCTATGGGTCGCTCAACCTCTCCTTCTTGCACCCTATCGCCTTCCACCTTGCGCGGCGTTTCTGCCCAGGGCTCAGATTGTCGGCCAGCATCCCCATCTTGTATTGCTGAGGCCGATGTGCCACCCCCGCCCCCGGAACGCGAGGATTCTACGAGGGGTCTCCCACCCACCCCTCCGGTTAGAGACGATCCCTTTGATTCATCAGCTTCTTCCCCCGAGCTTGATCAACAGCCTCACCCTCTTCCATCTCACGAGGAGCTCTCCCTTTCCCCGCCTCCATTACCCGCTCGTGACGACGAGGACGCCGTGCTCACCTTTACGCTGCGAGACGATATCGTCCCGTGTGGAGAGACCGATTTCCCACCTCATCACATGCACCAGACCCCGCCGCCTGAACCCCCCTCGCGCTCTGAACATCCCACGCCCACTCCTCCCCAGCGTTCGCCCAACTCGTCGCCACGGCTCCCTGCGGATCTGCAGTATTGCCCTCGCCGAGAGGGCATCGAGGGTGTACGATCGCCCCAGAAGCATGAGATTCCTCCGCTCCCTCATATCGTCCCTTCCACTCCGCCCACACGGACTCCCTCTCCACCCCCTCGGCCCAGCGAAGTCTCGCCACGCATCGAAGTGAGGCATCAAACCTCGAGTGTACCCGACGGGGTCGGCCCGATAGAGAGCATCCGCTCTCGCTCCCCTTCTCCCTCCCTTGCGCTTCCGCTCGCGCGTGATCACAGCGACCCGGCAACAAGCACTCCGAGCGGGCCTTCCGCACCCAACGAACCAACGTCGGAATCTCTTTGCGACTTACCTCCCATCACTGCAGACACAGCCGCAGAGACAGTACCCGAAAGTCCTGCCCCTATAGCCGAGACATCTTCCCGAGTGGAGCCTACTCTGCCCGATAGTCCGAAGAACGATGAGGAATTACACGTCCGAGCAATGACCGAGGAAGACCGACCATTTCCCCACGACCCTCGCTCGCCAGATCCTTCTCCTCGGCGTCCAGCACCTGAAGAAGAGGTTGAGAGTGTAGAGCGAGAGGCACCCCAGATGCGATCTCCGCGAGAGCCCACCCCTACTCCTTCCCCCTCTCCATCGTCTGGCCTGCCTGTTGAAGACAGCAAGACCGCGTCGACACCAAGCGAAGAGGAAGAGACGAGTAGCGAAGTGCGTCGAGCTCCCCACGGGCAAGAGGCGATCGAAGCGCATGCAAACGGCGAAGAGAAGGAGGCCCTCCAGGACGAGACGCCAACTACAGACGCACTCCCGAATGAGACCACTCCATCTCCGCGATGTGGCGCACCATCGCAGGAGTCTGACAGCGCCCTGGACCCTCGGAACCCGCCAGCGGAAGTCCCTGTCGCCCTGGTGCATCATCCGCCCCAATCACCTCCATCAGCGCCACCGACACAGGACGATCAGAAGGTCAATGGCTGTCCGTCCGTAGGGTCGCCGCGCGAAGGCAACCCATCGGGTTCGATGGCAGCCAGCCCGCGGTCGCCCGCCACCGAAGATGACAAGCCAGATGCCGCGTCGCCATCACCGCCTCCACTCGCCGAGCGGGCCTCCATTGTAGATGTCCAAGACCCCGTCTTGACGGCCGCAGATACCAAGTCCTCCACGGATCCCGCCCCTTTCACCGAGCACGGTGAGGGCGATCAAGCCGGCGATGATGGGACGACATCGGCAGATCGTGCAGAAGCCGATCTTCCCCATACCGGTGTCAATGGATGTGAGATCTCATCACCTGGAGCAACGAAGTCCACGTCTATCGGTGAAACGGATCAAGTTGAAAGAATCGAGGACTCCACACCAGAGTCGGTGCCTCCTCTCAATGATACGGAGAAGGAAGAAGAAAAGAATACTCTGATCAGCGATCAGGCTAATGAGGCTTCCAAGGAATCTGCATGCGCGTTTGAAGTCAATCCGCTACCCGCCGACCGGAGGGAAGCAAGCGGTTGCGGAGAGCTTACAGAAAATTCTGGAGTATCATCATGCGCCACCATCGATCTCATCGAGACGGCCGATGCCAACACCGTAGAGAACGGCGACATGGCCTCACAGCCTCCGCTCGCTGAACACGAGACGAACGGTGATGCACCTGAATCAGGCGCGTTGGCAGCGACCGATGCTCCAGAGGAGGCCACCACGAAAGCCCCCCGAGTCAATGTGCTATCGTTGGCGGTGTCCAGAGGCGCCGAGCAAAGCGCATCGCTAAATCATTTGACTCGCAGCCGGCCGGCCATGGCTGAACGCAAGCGGCCTACGAACCCACGGAGAGCCAAAGCCCTCAGCATCACGGTAAAGTGCCCCTTTTTTTTTTTCGGTGCATACGAATGTGAAGCGATCCTACCTTTCTCTTTTCCGTGATGCGGCAGGTGGGCCCACAAACGAAGGAGGTAGTTGAACCTACGCGTGAGATGCCGCCCGAGAACGACGACGAGTCTCCGTCAACTCAGCAGCTGGGCTGTGCACTTTGTCCCTACCTGCTGGGCAGGCCCGGCATGATCCCTGGACGGGTTCGAAGCTCTCCCGACCTGACCAATGAGCTCCGAGGCGCTTTCCTCGCCCGCTCACAAAGTACGTACATCCTATTGTTTATAACATGTGGGCGCTGATGCATTGCGTCCATCAGCCCCGACGGGGAGCCCAGTTGCAAAAGCGCGACCACTTGCAGCTCTCTCCGGCTGCAAGGGAGGAGCGTAATTTTTCTGATGCTCTTTTTCAAACGTAAAGTGGTAAACATGGGCTGTGCCCCTGTGGACTCCGTAAATTTTGTAATTCTGTGGA
>CDFF01072109.1:0-31033 GCA_000826265.1 Acanthamoeba culbertsoni
GTTTTTGTTGTAAAACCGTCAGGCGGGCATTACATCGCGTACGCTTTGAACAACGAGGACGGGAAGTGGTACGAGTTCGACGACAGCTGGGCATCGCCCGTCTCTGAGGACACGGTCAAGAACAAGGAGGTACGCGAAGGAACCGCAACGCAGCATATAGGATATATGGATATATATATATATAAAATGGATAATTTTATATATTGATATCTATTCCCGCTCACTTACTCACTACACGCACCACAAAATACAGGCGTACATGTTATTTTACCGTCGAAAGGCACCGGAGAAGGAATTCGAAAGGAAACGCATTCTCTCTCAGATCGACACGTTCCACAAAGAGGAGGAGGAGGAGGAAGAGGAGGAAGAGGAAGAAGAGAATAATACAGTGAGCGCAGACGACAGCAACAACGTCATGCGAGAGAACGGGCTCGAGGACATGTCCAGCGACGATACCATGCATGTCGACAAAAATGGTGCTTCCCCCCCCCCTCTTCCCCTCACATTTCCCTTCCTTTTCCTCTTTTCTCAACACCAGCGAAATAATCATAATATATATATTTATATTTTCCTCGATCAGGGGTTATCAAGCGGAAGAAATTTTTTGTGTGTCAAGAGTGGCTCACGCGGTGGAAATGCACCGCCTATCCCGGCAACATCAACAACGCCAAGTATGCAATCGGAATGCGAAATATTTATTATTTTTTGTTCACCCCCTATTGTCGAGTTTCACACAGCAGCTGCTTAGCTGACAATATATGTGTTACCATGCAACCATCAGGTACTTATGCTCGCACGGCCGAGTGAGGCCTGAATTCAGTCTCACTCCAGCGATGATCAGCCGAAACCTTGAAACCGTACTCACACGCTCTCATAGCGCACATTCCTGATGTCGACACAATTTCTGGTTGGAGCGCTCATCGTTCTTGTCGACAGGTTCCTGAGGAGGTGTGGACGGAATTCATGGCGCGCTACGGCGGAGGTCCGGCGATTGTCGACACACAATTCGGACAATGCAAGGAATGTGAGCGTGAAGAGGAGCTTCTTCAGGAGCGACGGAAAGAAGAGGCCAAGCGAATCAATGAACTCGACAGGTGAGCCCCCATTTCCCTCTCTGCTCTTTCTCGAATCTATTTATTTATATATTTATATTTATATTTTTAAATAAATAAATAAATAAATAAATAAATAAATAAATAAATAAATAAATAAATAAATATATCCTGACGTTTGTTTTTGCACTACGGCCGTTGGCAGGACGTATGTGATGGCAGGCGAGATGTGGTATCTGATCAACGCCAAATGGCTGCAGCAGTGGGCCGAATTTAGCAGGAGCAAGACCACCCCTCCGCCCGGGCCCATCGACAACTGGAGCCTTCTTAAGGTCGGTGCCCACACTCCTTGCCATTCCGAATATATATTTTATCATATTTTTATTTTTATTTTTATTTTTTAATATTTTATTTTGTAATATGTTGTAATATTTTATTTTTTTGTTTTAGGCCGACGGCATGCCGAAGCCTAAGCTCAAGTGTTCGGTCCACTACCGCGGAGTGGTCAAGGAAGTCTGGGATTTCTTCCATGCCAGGCATGCACGCCTCACCGTCTCTCTTACGGGCTTTATTAACTCATCTCTCTCTCTCTCTCTCTCTCTCTCTCTCTCTCTCTCTCTCTCCCTCTCCTCTTCTCCTCTTCCTCTGCTAGATACGGGGGCGGCCCTGTGCTTCTGCGTCCGATGATCGACATATACTCTGGCTCGCGATCGCGGTCGGGTTCGGCTGTCGGTCGGTCGCTGCCGCCGTCCTCGCCCGCGCGCCCGATTCGTGCCGGCTCGCGCTACCGCTCGCCTGCCACATCGCCCCCTTCGTCCACCGTGGCTAGCCCACGCTCCCCCTCTTCCGCAGCATCTCCATCTCCATCTCCATTTCCATCATCATCAGGGTATCCGCAGCGACGCCCGTCTACAGCGGCGTCGCCGGCATCTCCTTCTTACGGAGCGTCACCGCTGGAGTCCGCGTCGGCGTCGGCGTCGGCGGGCCGGACGTCCGGCACCTCTCCTGCGTCGCCGATGTCGCCCTCGAAGCGGGCACACTTCAGACATATCAACATCCAATCAGGCACCGCTACCACTACGCCGTCCGCGCAGCAAAGCGGCGAGGTGGGCAAGAAGCACCGAATGGGTGACGAGAAGCACCAACAGCCGGGGCGAGAAACTGGCGATGCTGTGGACATGGAGGAGATGACGCGCATGATGAAGGTCAACGAGGAGAAGGAGGCACGGGAGAAGAGGCAGAACGAGACGAGGCTGATGGAGGAATAAAACCAATAAACTTTTAATCAGAGTTTGGCGGCAAACGCGGACCTGGTGCCTCAGCAGAGATTGAGGTTTTTTTACTTCCACTTCAGCTTTCCATCCACTCGTCGTCCCCATTCCGCACCGAGCACGTTTCCTGAGACCACCAGGTTGGGTTCGAATCGGGTATTCCGGGCGAAGGAAAACTGATGTCATTCTTTCATAGAGAGGGTCGATGGCCCACACAAAACCGGCGAAAACAGTTATGGTTCATTTAATCGAGGGACAGTTACATAGACATCACTACCACTCATAAGTGATCCTTTCCCTCTGTAAGTGTCTTCTTCCTTGTCCTCTTCCCCGTTTGCTGTGTTTGAGCGGGAACCCTCACTGATCTGGCTTGTAATTGCACTAGTATAGTTGTTCATATCATCGGAGGCTCCGCTCGCTTGTCCACCCTCGGCCCCATTGATGGTGGGCACGGTCACATAGGCATTAAAACCTTTACCCGTTGCCTTCTGCCTAGCAGTCGATTTTCCTTTCCTGTTCTTGCGTGACTCTCGCCGGTCTGAGTTGTTGTTTTCCAAGTAGTACTCTTTAAGCTCGTTCAGCACGTCTAAAGTTATGCTCTCCACCTGGTCAAAGTCATCCTCAAACTGCGGCTGTAACGCATCAGGAACATCCTCTGTGCAAGAAACTGAAAAAGAGCTGCTGGGCGCACGTTGTAGCAGACGAGCTGATTGATGAGGTTTTTGACCTCCTGCTTTGCAGTGACTTGCCTTTGTTCGCTTGTGTCTACCGAAACCGAAAAGAGGGGTTTGCCACCTTGGAATTTGCTCGCGCAAGTCGCGTTCGTACCTTCTTCCTCGCTCTCCTCGCTTTCGCTCTCCGAGTCCACCGCCTGAATATTGCACAGGCTTCGATGATATTCAGTCAACGTGGCCACGATCTTCTCGAAGGAGGGTCTGGTGATGATGTAGTATGCGCCCATTATTAATCGCTTGCATACATACATGGAATATTTCGGGGGTGGCATCGATCCCCCAATGGGTGTACCGCTGTGAGGGGTTGTGCTTCCAGCAGCTCTTGATCACCTGCTTGAATATCGGATCACAATCGCGAGGTATCTTGGGTCGCACGTTCGATGTCACGGCAGCCACGATATTGGCAGGCTCTATACCCGCCCACGGTCTCTGCCGTGCCATCATTTCCCTGACGGGGGTTGGTTCAGCCTTCTTCCCGCTCCTTGAAGACACCAGACGACTTTCTGGTGCGTGGAAGTGTATATATATATATGTGTGTGTGTGTGTGTGCGCGCGCGCGCGCGTTACCACAACATAACACCGAACGAATAAGCATCAGTGGCTTCCGAGTACTGTCTGCTGGTCAGTGCTTCCGGCGCCATCCACTGTGTCAGATGTGGGAGAACAAATAAAACAGAGGAAATTTATAAACTGTGCCTCCAGATGTATGTAAACCGATAGCTGCGCACCGGAACTGGCCCGAAATCCTGTTTCGTAGTGCCGGCGTCGATACCAACCTCCTTGGCTCTTGCCATACCGAAATCGGACACATACACCTCTGCAGAGCCAATTGAGGGTCACCTCTCTTAAGGTTGGGCAGGCGCGTTTCGCAGATCTCAGCCAAGCGGCAATGGATACCGTAATGCTGGCCGATCAACATATTCCTGGCGGCGATGTCCCTGTGAATCACATGTTCCTGCCGCACCGCTTCCCAAGGTCAAACCCGGAGACGACGGAGGAAGTCCCAAGCCCCCCCCCCCAAAGTCTTTATATATAAAGCCCCACCTTGTGGAGGTGCAAGACGCCCGATGCGGCGTCCCTGGCCATCTTGACCAACGTGGCCAACGGCAGCTTCCGCTTCTTCTTCACCAATAACTCGAACATCGATCCACGCGGACAGTACTCGACCACCAATGCGAAGCACGACGCGTTGTTCTGACCTGAGAGGTGCGCTCGTGTGGTGAGCTACTCGGGAAGACGAAGAGGAGGGGAGGAAGGTCAGTTCCACGGAGCAATCCAACACACCTTTGGTCACCGCGCCCACGAATTTGACTATATTGGGGTGGTTCGACAGTCGTTCCAGCATCTCGGCTTCCATTCGTAGTTCATGGACCAGCCGCTCGTCCATGGACTCGAGCTTCACTGCTTCAAACATCTTCACTGCAACCGCAGCCCCGCTTGTTGTTATGTGTTACGTGTCAGAACCAAAAGGAGAGGATCTGCGAAGGAAGGGCAAAAGGGGTGGAAAGACTGACCGGTACTCGCCCTTGTACACCTTACCAAAGGCCCCCTGACCCAATAGTTTACCCAATCGGATGTCTCCCCAGTCTACCTCTCGGAAGGTGTACGACTGCTTGACCTCAAGTTCGACGCCGTTCTCTTCCTCCTCTCTCTCAAAGTACCGCCTCCTCTTCCAATAGAATTTGAAGTAGACAAAGGCGGAGAGGCTGACGAGCAGGAGGAAGAGGATCAGGAGCAAGCCCAGGATGATGGGCAGCACAATCTTCTCCACATCGAGTGCGGTAGCATCCGGTCGCGGAGAAGGGATGGGCTGGATGAAGGGGCACTCCCCAGAGTCCATGTCGGTGACATAGTCGATGAGGCCTTCCGGCACGAATTCGATGACATCGGTTGCGGAGAGGCTAGAGTTGCCTTCATCCACCACTCGGAATTTCCATATCTAATAAAAAATGTGAGTTTATATATATATATATATATTTCTATTTATAGTTGTTTTTAAATGCGTTTCGTTTGGCACGACATTTGTGCGTACAACCGAACTAAGGCTGGAAAGGGAGACGAAAGAAGCCACGAAAAGGTCCTCCTGACTCTCGTAGGCTAGAGCAGAGCTCAGGCCAGTCACATTGGGGCTGGCGGCTCGCATGAGGCCCGTAAGACTGCCCGAAGCGGTATCGAACCGACTCAGGACAGTGTCGCCGTTGCCCGGTTCCGGGTCGGACAACACGTAGAGCGAGTTTGGGGGGACCAGGGCCAGACCTGGAGACACTGGCGCATAAGCCAACCGACTCCTTAAGGAGCTCCCTCCCCCCGCCCTCACCCGAACCTGAAAAACCTGCTGTTCCCAGGGCAAAGCCCGGGTGCCAGACCGATAACAGCACTGGGGCCGTCGGCGTCCCATCTTCAGCGTCGACGATGCTGAAGACATAGATGACAGGAGACGAGGCCGCGAGCACGTACAGCCGGTTTATACCTTGTAAATGGGAAGTGAGCGCTGGAAAGTAGAAACCATAGAGAAGGGACGAGCGAATGGCGGTACGAGTATCGATGGCCAGTTTGGCCAAGGAGCTGATGTTGTAGGCTTGACACTCTGTTGCTCCATTCTTGGTTTCATTTTTTTTAATCAAAAAATAAAAAATAAAAAATAGAGTGAAATGAGAAAAAAGGAAAAAAGGAATCTTTGAGCAGTGTTGAGTTGACAGTGAAATGTACCACCAGCCAGCAGAGCTGATTCAAGTAGGAGAAGTAAACGATACCATCATCTTCGTTGACTACCGTTCCCCTGCACCGAGGAAGACGGTTTCCTGGATGAGTTGGCGGTGGTGGACCTGACAGAACACAATGCTCTGATCCAGAGCGTAAATGAACCGGATAAACGGGTTATCGGGGTTGCTTGAGATAAGAGTGCACTGGCAAACGGTGGAGTCGCTGGTCAGGTTCATCGTTATATCAAACCTGGAGCTCGAGTGAGCAGAGGGAACTCAGGCAATGTGTTGGCGGTCTTCGTACCTCTGCACAATGGTGTAGCTGGTCGAGTAGAGGAAGTTCTCGTTGCCGTCTATAGCCAGCGCACTGGGTATAGTGCTGACATTTTGGACTACCTTCCCGGACTGATCAAAGACGACAATGCTTCCCGAAAGAGTATAGGACCCCCTTTCAAAGGAGAACGAGAGGTCCGCCACATACAAACACTGCATGAAGAAGAGAAAGTAAGCCAACAGGGATCTCGAAGGAAACACCGTTAGGACAATCAAAAGGGTGGCTAGGAGTTGTGCCTGAGTTGAGGACAAGACAACTCTAAAAAAGAATGCCAGAAGAGCATAGCCGAGAAACAACTTGACTGTCCTCATCCTATCTTTCAGATGACCCTCGGGTAATACTCATCCCGTACCTTTGCTCTTTGTTAAAGGGGCATGTCAGCCAGTTGTTTTTTTCTCCCCTAATTTCTCTGACGCTTATGCGTCTATTTGCTGCAGAAGTTGTGGTTAACTTGTTGCGAGCTTGAGAAAACAAGAAATGTCACTTCTTCTTTTTCTTCTTGCCCTTGTCGGCCTCCTTAGCGGCGGCCAGTGCGGCCCTCTTCTCGGCCTCCTCCTTCTTCTTCTGTGCTGCTTGCACGTTGGCCATGTACTCCCGCTTGAACCGCATCCACTCTTCTTCTTCTTCTTCCGCACCCTCCTCAATCCTCACTTCTACAGGAAAAGGTAAAGTGTGAGGATGCTCGCGCGGGGAAAACTGGTAACAAACGCACACCTTCGACTATCTGCTTCTGAACAGGGTCGGCTCTGAGGGATTCTGCTCATAGAGGAGGACGGTCAGCGGCTATTGATGCCATTCAGGGAAGAGGGCGGCCAAGATAGCGAGGCTAGAGTACCGAATTCGGACGTATCGACAGGTTCCACCTGCACCAAGTGGTTGACCTATTCATACAATAGGGTGAGTTGCCGTATATCTCTTTCTCCCCGCATGAGTACAGTAGCGAAGCGAAGCGAGGGGACAGGCAGCAAGTGCAAAGGACAAAGAGACAGGGCAAGGGTGTGAGTACGGATATGAGCATGCCGCGAACGGGGCCGATATCGCGCTGGAAGCTCACCGTCTGTCGAGAGCTGAGGCCGAGCTGGCGCACAATCCGACGTACGTTCTCAGGCTCGTCGTGGGGGGCGCGCAGGAGGGTGAGCTGGAGCCAGGGCCCGAGTTCAGGCAGCGGCTCGGGCGTAAGTTCGATGGTGGGGACCTTGTCGGTCCGCATAAGCCCGCGACGCTGAGTGGTGGTAACGCTCGAGCCCACCAAGACTGGAGGAGCTTGGAGATTGAGACTACTAGAATGTTTGGAGGGGGTTGTGGTGGAAGGAATACTCACCGCGTGAGGCGGTGGCATGGCCAAGGGGCAATGGGGCGCGCCGTGCCTGGGTGGTGCCCGACCAAAATGGAGGGATGTAGTGAGAATCGGAACAGGAAATTTGGGTTGGTCTGTATTCCCTCGTCGCATTCATAGTGGTGAAAAAGACCGGAGGTTAACGTACAAGGCAGGACCAGAGCACTTGTCGCTTCATCTCTTTGGTCCGATAAATTATGTACGTATTAACAAACACTATTTCCGTTCTTTTCTCTTCTTCACAACGATTAACATGAGAGGGCGGATGAGTTCCGAATTGCGAAGGGCAGAGCCCAAGGCAGTTCGACAGTTTATCATATCCAGATCTACCGCCATATCCCTCCTTAAAACGCGATTGCTTTTGCAGGAGGAGCGATTGAGCAATCGGGACTTCAAGGTTTTTCCTCCCGGGAATTTGTTTGTTCAGAAGGGTAAACCAACCCTTCATGCATGGTCAGAGCTCGAGCCTCGTTGTACCCGCCCCTGTCGATTTTCACAAGAGACAGCTGGAGTTCACTTTTGATCCGTCCTCCCCTCTTCCACGACCGTCTTGGAGGCAAGGCATCGCCCCTCTTCTTGGACTCTTACGACCTTGTGGCCCGTCGTGCGCTAACCTGTGCCTCTCTCCTGCAGCGGCCACACCCTGTCGATGGGCGTACTACTGCAGGCGCTCAAGCAGAACATCTCCTACGAGGTGTTCATCTCGCGGCATGCCCATGTACTCCTTCTCTTCCTCTTCACCCTCTTCCGAGGTCGCCAAACGGATCGGGCCTCTGATCTGCCCGTAAGCAGCAGGAGCGGCTGAGCTATAATCCGCTTCGCTTCTCTGCGCCCGATGGCTCTGTGTTCATGCTCAGCGAGGCCACCGAGCGCGATGATAGCGAAGAGGCGGCGCTAGGGGAGAAGGACGAGGACGAACACGAGGACGAAGGGAAGGAGGAGAGGGACAACCCGGAAGAGGAAGAAGCCGCCCGCTCCGGCCGCGCGGACTCTATCGAGGAGGATGCCCGGCAGCGGCTCAGGAGGGAGGCGCACGTGCTTGCCCGGTTCGGAAAGGAGAGCGAGTGCGTCGGGTCCATGCTCTACATGTCCAACCTCAAGGTACATGTAACCTTCTTCTTGCGCTCCAGGTTTTCTTTTAATTTTTTTTCTTTTCCCTGTCATTTTTTTTTGGAGGACTGACGACGTAAGGACTTTGAAAAATGTTGGATATGAATGGCTCGGTAGATGCATCGATCGAAAGGCTATGGCACTACAACCGACTTTTCTAAGGAATTTGCTCGCGCCGCCGGCGTGAAGGAGGGCCATTTCACCCTTGACCTCTTCCTCGGCCTCGGGTTCGCCTCCGTTGCTTCCACCGTCTCTATTTATCTGTTCAAATTTCATTATATATTTATGTATTCATTTTGATCAGGTACGCGTCGCAAGAGGCCCTCAGTCTGGGCGCTGAGCGAGTCTTCGCATTCGAGGTAGAATTAGAATTCCAGTCATGATACTACTTCATACTTGAATAATTAATTAAATAATTGATTTTTATTAAATACAATTATTTTTGTTTTTGTTTTCTTGTGAAAAATAAGAGATATTTTATATCCAGAAATATTTGCCGGTGTTGAATCTGGTGCGGCGTAACCCGTGGAGTCTGGACATAGACGACCCGGCGCTCCGACATCGTTTCACGCTGCAGACGCTCGACGTGCAGCAGGGCAGGTCGCAGCCGCTGTTCCACTTCTTTGAGCACTACCGTAAGAGGGGCGCTCTGCCGTCGGGCTTTCACAGCGTGCTGCTCGACCCGCCCAAGAAGAAAGTCATGCTCTACCTCTACTCCAGCTACTTTCTCGAGAATCTCGCTGGTAGAGTTTGTTTGTTTGTTTGTTTGTTTGTTTGTTTGTTTGTTTTTTTCTTTTTTTTTGTTTGTCGTCACGTAGGGATTGAATTCTCTCTCTCTCTCTCTCTCTCTCTCTCCAACGCGTAGAGTGGGTTCAGAAGGACGGGATTGTGGTAGCGTACATGCCACCCGGCGGGCTGTCCCCCAAGTTCACGCAGTGCCGCGACGAGCTCGTGCAGACCTTCGAAGACACGCGGAAGTTCGAATTCATCGACTGCTGGGACGAAGAAAAGATGTTGTGGCGATTTCGCCGAAAAGCTTAAAAGATATGTGTTGAATTGGGAAAAAAAAAAAAAAAAGAGAAAGAGAGATAAATTTATTAATCTCTCGTTATAGTTGTTGGCCGCTTGCCCCAGAAGACGAGAAGCTTGGCAAAGATCGATTCATCGGCCAACGCGAGGTACTGGCGCACGGAGGAATAGACTGGTATGCCCTCCTTCCTCATCTTGAAGAAGATGAAGTCGTGCCCTGCGCCGCCATGCCTTTTCGAAATGGACGCAAAGGTTTTCTGGTCTGGAGCGCGCTTCAACTGCTCCCATATCTAAAGAGAAAAATATTGATTATGGGTAAGGGTAAATGTAGGTGAGAGTTATATAAATTAAAATATATAAAGATTTTTTAATAAAAATTCAACATATAAATAAATAAATAAAGAACTGCGATACCTCCTGAAGGCTGTCACACATTTCATTATGCTGGGCAGTTATAGACAGAGCGAAGGAGTGCCACTGAGGATGGTAGGCCAGAAATTCACTCGCCTTATTGTAGCGTAGCTACACAAGAGAAGAGTGAATGCAATTTCGTCATATATTGCAACAAAAAAAATAATAAAAATAATAAAATTAGAAAGCGATAAACTTGATTAGCAATTTCCTTTTAAGAATATGAGGGAAAATATTGCATTAATACGTCACCATCTCTACCATGTGCCTTTCGTCCATCTCCGCGCGCAGGTTGAGCGGTCCGACAGTCAATAGATTCGATCCGTGCTGAGCCGCGACGTACGAAGGACTCTTGATCGCCCATCTCCGCCATCTAAATATATATATATATAAAAATAATATATAACAAAAAAATCAAAATCAAAAAATACATAGTATTACTTCCACTGTGATACATAAGGGAATTAAAGGGAACAACTGAAACGGACCGAGAGGAGTTAGAAGTGTCGACAATAATGAACCCCTTTTGTTCGAACGGATTGAGTTGCGTAGCTGCAGAGGCCACGTCCGCCAATCCCCTGAATTCGGGGAAATAACGGACGCATGACCAACCCATTACCTCCTGTTTTTTTTAAAAAAAAATTCTTCTTAGTATTAAATATTTTTTTACAACATGCGTCGGCAAAAATGATTAAACTTACGGCCCAATCACGCGGGTCCTTCTCTGCGAGGGTGGGCACGTGTCGGACAGCGACGAGGAGAAGAGCGTCCCGCCCCTCGTGTGGAGGACGGACCAAATGACGATGTTTGTCCGACAGAATTTCGAACGTGAAGCAGTATTCCTGGTCTGAAAATAAATAAATAAATAAATAAAAAGAAATCAGAAAGCATTATGTTTCGGAAATAAAGGGAGAAAAGAAAAACTCCTTACCTTTAGGCAACTGATAGCCGTTTTGTTGCCACGCTTCCCAGAAAAGTTGATGGAATGTTATGCAGCTGTCTTCGTCTTTCCAAGTCACATTGGTTGCTGGCCGATCGGGTTCATCTATATTAAAATTATTAAAAAATTTTTCCACTTATTCCCCGTTTACCACTGAATATATGCCGTGGCGACATACAATTGGAGCTCACTTGCCATTCGCCTTTGTAACAATAGAGAACTGTTTCCAGAAGAATATTCAGAGTTGCCAATATATATATTCTATGAATTTTCCCTGCAATACCTGCGGTGAGTCCATCGAGACACTCAGCAACTTGAATACGCTGGTCGTCTTCCTTCCAAATAGCATCAATCTCTTGAGCCGATTGGTTGGTTAACGAGGGCAGCAATTCGATTGGTGGTAAATCGAGGATGCGGGGGAACGAATAGGCCACAACCGCGAAATTGCGTTGCATATCAACGATTAATCCGTTGCACTCCAGGTTTACATCAGAAGCCTCGTTCCACGGCGGGACAGAATACGTCTAGAATTTTTCAATTGAACAGAATGGTCAGCTAAAGAAGAACCAATAGCGAAGCGGCACCTCGTACATCACAGGCCAGCAATAGGACATTGAAATGTCCTGAATGTCGACAAGAAATCACATGATACATCTCCTCAAGAGCAGAAACTGCTTCTTCTCGCAATCCTTCGAAATTCCGTAGAAATTTAACTGTGGCAAGGTTCTCGCTACTATCGACATTGTCGACACGTGACGTCTCCAAGACGGGTATCTGGAGGGCCATTTGTTCTTTCCGGCGTTCTTTAAGCGATATCTGAAGCATCTTCTCCGTCTCTCGTCTACTGTAGAGGCGTGCATAGTCTCTCAGGTCCTTCAGTTCCTGGCGTAACTGCTCGAAAATAGGCTTAAATTTCGCTAACACCGCACTCCACCTTTTGGCGGCGGCGGCTTCCCGCTTCCCTCCCCCCCACTTTCGCTTCCCTTTTGTGACACTCGTTTGATTGGTCGATGAGTCGCTTTCGCTTTTCGTTTTGTCCGTCATTTCGATCTCCGGCTTTTCCTGAAGGATATCGGCAAGATAGTGATTGGCCGCGGCGTAGTCCTCAATGGTCCCCGTCTTGACCAATTGGATGGCAAATAGAAGATATCGGAATGAGTGTATGATTTCCTTACATGCTCGATGGAAATTATACTCGGTAAATCCTCCTGGCATCAGTAACTTATTTCCTGCGATCAAAAGTGGAAATTAATATATAATGATACATATATATGTGAATTTTTATAAACTTAACAATATAGCTATCTACCGGAAGCAACAAATGTGCGCGTAGATTCCCATAAAGCAGTCCTTCCAATTAGCGAGGGTCAATATTATGTCAAAAAAGTGTACTTGCGAAAAGTCAAACTGCCTACCTTCGAAGGATGGCAACGTCAAGGGAGAAAGGGACAGGATGCGTCTCGAGTAGCTTGAACCCCTGCGGCGCGTACACAGCCTCTAGAGGCTGGTGTCGGTGTTCCCGTAACTAAAATTAAGAAATTTAGGGAAAAAAAATAGGATGAACTGTCTACTCTACACTGCGACAAGTCACAGACAACATACAAGCGCGGTCCAGTCGTAGAGGGGAATAAATGTGACGTTGATGTATTCGTCCTGATATATAGGAAATTGGGATGCATCTATTTCTCTAAAGAAGTAAATGAATAAAAAAAATTAGAAAAATCCATTGAGATAAATTGAAAAAAATAATAATATAAGAATCGAACGTGATGCTTTTTCTCGGATGTGAGGGCTCTGGAGTTTGCTTTCGCAGCAGTTTGTTTTTATCCGTGGCTATGAGGCTCATATCGTGTTCGGTGTTGTAGCGCGTAACCTGTGTGTTGGTGTATGTGGCGTAAGCTTCACCCATTACCTATCGATATAAGGCACACGCACGGCGATAATGTCCCAATCTGAGGTGGCCGTGGCACACCCATACACTCTGCACAAGCACAAGTTAGAGTGTCAGGGCCTTGGGTTATTTTTTTTTTTCGGGGGGGGAGAGCACCTGCTACCCCATAAATAAAGGTTGAGCACTCGCGCAGCAACAGCAGCATCGTGTTTAACTTGCAGCCTTTGCAGCACCCAAGTTGCTGTGGGGAAGAAGGACGGGTCCGGTGCGGCCGGTTCGTCCATTGCAATTGGTACGGCTAAGTTGTATTCTGTTTTTTTTTTGTTCTTTTAATTGCAGGCATTTTATATGCAATCCAAGGATGATGTTACTTTCGTAGTATTATGTTACTTCATTACAATTTTTCTTCGACGTCCTAACGGGGTATGTACAAAGCAACATGGACATGCGGTATCACAAGAGCAATGTCAATTCTGCGTGCTCACTTCTTTGGCATGAGGCGATGGAGGGCTGGCATATAGACATAAGCTATCCACTCGACCAGTGAGCCGTGTTCTTCGTTGTGGAGTTCACAGGTGTTGTGCGCAAGCTCGTGACATGCAGTCATATACCAAAAGGACATCGCCTCGACAGTGCTTCTCCTACAAAACGGGCCACAATGCCGTGTGAGAAGACAGACGAAACCACGAAGAGGCAGCAACGAACCGGTGGTGGATTTCTGCGTAAACGCCGAGGTTGAAGTAGAGGTTGCTGTTCAGGTTGAAGGCGATCTGGTTCCCCGTGCTGGCCACGAACATCTTGAAGCTGTGTAGAGGCGCCGAGAAGATCTGCAAGGCGATCTTCTTCAACACGCCGGCCATTGCCGAGGCTGCCTCCATAAGCTCGTCCACCTGAAAGCCAAGGAATGGAAAATATCACGTTATGTTCATCATAACATCCTAGCGCAGTCAAAAACTGAGGGGCCATACCGAGGCGACGCCGTTTTGGACGTAGAGGTCTATGCCCTGCACCGTGGCGACCTTGGTGAGGGTCTGCTCGGGAATAATCTCGCAGCTGTAGTGGACGCTGCGCTTCTCGCCTGCCTCTTGCTTGATGCGAGACGGAGTGCTGCTACCGCTGCATGCTCGCATGGCCAGGGCCAGCTTACGGTTCATCTCCCTTGCGTGATCCTGCCCTGACGCCGCTCTTCTGTCGTCCCGAGTATGCGCACTGAAAAATGCAGAGAATGAGATATGAAAAGATAGTGTCAATCTTTAAATTACAAAGGATCATGTAGCAAACCTTTCAATGTAGGTGTTGGCATGAGCCGTCTCTGTGTCCTTGCCCTTGCCCTTGTCTACTCTACGCGGCTGATTCTTGTTGCCTGTTGTAGATATACGAATGGGCTGAGGCTCGACCGGCTCGACCTCCTCCGGGTGTACACCAGTGCCTCCCTTATGGGGTACTGGCTTCAGGGGATGGTAGGCGTCGATGTGGGTGCTTTCCTCTTTGCCCAACCGCAGTAGTCGATCCACGGGCCACCCTACATATTGATCGCTCATGAGATTTTTGCTGAGAAGGGCAACAAAAAGGGGGGTCGATCAGGTTACCTCCTCTGCGTAGAGCAGGGATGGAAGTTTGAAGAAGCATCGCTACAAGAAGGGCATCATCATGTTTGATCTTGGAGTAGAGCAGCGGCACCAGCTCCGTACCCACATCGAAGTAGTCGACGTCGCCTCCTAGATTGTAAAGGAGATTAGAAGATTGAACGATTCATATAAGTTCATCAATCTAAGGAGTAGGGGATGTACCGTCAGTGATGTAGAGGCACACTTCGTCCTTTCGACGAACGACGATGCTTACGCTGGCCTCTTCATTCACCTTGATACCCTTGAACTGGAGCACCCTTTCGATGTGATCCACTGCGTATATCTTGAGGTTGTCGATCACTTTCTCCGCATCGGGGCGCAGGTGCTTCCGCTTCTTACCCTGCATCGTGTGCGTCAACAGCGGTTTCCTGTGAGTGTATGGGATTAGTGCCGCTACATGCGAATAGAATTTCAAATATTTGGCGCACCTTTCATCCAGCAGTTCTTTGAATTCTTGTGCCGCTCGCGTAGCACGAGGGTTGCCGCGAGGGATAGTCTTCTGCTGCAGGTCGGCTGTGATCCATTTGGCGCCAAGCGACTCGTACATGCGGGAGAGAACCGCCGCGCCCGCGACTGTCGGCACACGAGGAGGGTTGAAGAGCTTGCACAAGCGCTCGTTGTCGATCAAGTAGCACTCGTTGGCACGCTTCATGACCGCCACTTCCTTCATCACCGGGCCGAAGTTCTCCTCTGCCTCCTCCGTGTCCTCCTCTTCGTACATGAAGGCAACGCAGAAGGGTGTGTGGCTCAGTTGACTCACCAGTCCAGGCGAACCCGACAGCTGCGGGAACGCCGCAGCGAAGATCTTCAGCAGGTGCAGATAGCTACGCACGCCGTTCTTGGCCAGGTATCTGCGCGCATACCAAACATGCCATTTAGACAACGTCCCCACCGAACGAAGCTTCGAGAAGGAAGGCCCCCTCACGACAATTGTGGTATTCCATGGAATATTCGCGAACCTTTTGTGATTGGCAATGAAACTCTGCGCCAGTTGGTCGACCGAGGGCACCTCACCGACGCCAGCGCTCCGCAGGAAGAAGTTGGCGCGACTCCCAAAGTCGACAAAGTCCAGGAGATTGTCGTACACCTGTCGAGGAGAGACGTGCAGTCCCGCCGCCTTCGACGCGTCCTTCGCGCGAGTCGCGGCAGCCATCGTCTCCTCCTGTCGCGCGCCTCTCCTGTTCTGCTTGTTCTTCCTGCCCTGTGGCTGGCGCTGCAACGCTCCGTGGCCCACCGGGCGGCTTGCACCGTTAGCGGTGTTGCCGTCGTCCGCAGGTGCAGGAGTGCGGGCCTCGTCGATGAACACCTGCTGTACGCGTGCGTGCCGAACGGGTGCAGTCGCCGGAGGCGGAGCGACGTCGCTCGTCGCCGATTCATCTTCTTCGAACAGAGGGATGAAGGCGGTGGCTTGCAGGGTGGACCAGTCCTGCTTCTTGAAGTCTGCCATACGCGTGAACAGGTACTCGAACACCCGCTGCGCCTCTCCTCTCGTTCCGGGCGGCTCCCGCACCACCTTGTATGTCGACAATTATTATGAATTTGTTTTGGATAAGGTTTCAAAAANATTTGTTTTGCATA
Organism: Acanthamoeba culbertsoni; assembly: GCA_000826265.1. Taxonomy (NCBI): domain Eukaryota; phylum Discosea; order Longamoebia; family Acanthamoebidae; genus Acanthamoeba; species Acanthamoeba culbertsoni. The sequence goes on from CDFF01072109.1 coordinate 16,017, forward strand.
AGGTTTCAAAAAAAAAAAAATTCCCGTAAATTGGTCGTTGGTTGTGGTGCTGGGGATGAGAGGGGGGGGGTACGGGGCCACGTACCATGTCGAGGACAGCGGCGAGGGGCGGGTGGGTCGAAACACCGAGTCGTTGCGCGAGGTCGCGCCACTGCGGTAGCACGACGGGGAATCCGAAGGGCGATTCGCTGAGGAAGCACTCCTGGGGCAGGCTCGTCACCCGCACGACGCGCGGTGCGTGCCCGGTGGCCAGAGGTGGGAAGATCGGTGCGTTCGAAGAGGCACTGCCAGAGGATGCACGGCGCCTTCCCTTCTTGCCCCAGCTGGGTCCGCTCGGCGCAGGGGCGGACGAGGCCGCTCGTCGCACAAGCGAGCGCGCATAGGCCGAGTCCGACGGGAGGCTCGCCGGAAGGAAGGGCGCGGTGACGTTGGTGATCGAAAACGAGGGTTCGGCCTTCGTGAGCTCCGATACGTGCTTCGCCAGATAGGACAGCGCGGCGTTCCTCATCGCCCTCTCTCCATCCTTCGCGAGGTCTCCGTTGTCCTCCTCCTCCTCCTCCTCGACTCGGAGTGGGAGGGATGCAGATTTGGCGGGACTCGAACCGGCGGCCAGCTTGATGAGGGTGTGAATACTGGGCGCGTTCTTGAGCCCAATCTTGAAGAGCAGCTGGGCCTGCTTAGACATCGTCGAAAATTCGGTGGCATCCTTTTGCTTTTTCTTCCTGCGTCTCGCCGCAGCTGCCGTCTCGTTGGGCGGAGGCGTCTGCTCATCTTGCCGGAGGACTGCGCTCTCCCTCGGCCAGGACAGCACTTCGAAGCCCAGCTCGATGATCTCCGGATGAGGAAAGTAGAGGTCGCTGGCCCGTCGCAGGCCTGGCAATTGCACCAATCGCTGCATCTCCGGTTGAGGCAGCTCGGCTCCCTCGGTAGGCGACTTGAGTGGTTTTTTGTCGACAGAGTCGGTAGTGATGGTGTCGCAAATCGCGGCCGGCAGGAAGGCAGAACGCCGCAATAGGTCCCAATCAGCGGATGTGAATGACGCCTGTTGGTCCGCTAAGAACGTGACCAGATCCTAATTAGGTATGTTGCATGGCACGGAGTTAACGAAGCCGCAAACAGAACATCCGAGAGGGAGAAGGGTTGGAACCTGAGTGTCCCAGGAGAGTTCTTCGAGCCGGCTCAGTACGATTTTCAGCTCCACCGCATCACGTACGCCGATCAGCTTGAGGAATTGCTTGCCTGGCCTCGCCAACAGCTCCTCTGCGACATGCACGATGTCCTTAAACATCTGCACCCGTGGCAGGTATGTCTCCGGAGGCGCCTTGAACACCACTAGGCGACGAAAAAGTCAGGCATATAGTGTTGGGATTGTGTAGTAAGGGAAGGAAGGAATCGGCGTACGGCGAGTGGCGTAGGGGATGTCGACAAGAATGCAAGAGTTGTGCTTAAGGAAGGTGACGATTTCCTGTTTCAGCTGCCCGGAGGCCTTTGCGTGCTGATCGGCGATGAAGCTCATCACACGTAAATAGCGCTCGCGCTGTCGGTCGATCGGACTTGCCTCACCCTCACCATTCCCCACGTCTTCATCACCGCCAGCATGATCATCATCGAACTCGCCGCGCAGGAAATGCGGGTTTCGCTTCAGGTGCTTCCACCACTCGGCGAACGACAACTCAGACCACCCAAACCCCTTTTGCATGACCTCTTTCCTGCACAGGGCCGCGATCGCCGGGTGCACGGTCCCCGACGGGACCGGCAGGGACTTCATGGTCTTGTTCAACGCAAAGAACTTCACCTTGCCCAGATGCTGCTCGACCACAACATCAGCAGCCAAGGAGGGCGATTGCCGGGTTGCGAAGCGGACGGTGACGGCGTTGAGCAGGCTGGCGGTGTTCTTCGAAACCTGCTGCTGCTTCCCGAATAGCTCGTTCTGCACGTCGGACGCGTTGTACCACTTCATAAGGCGCTCCAGCTCGCCCAGGTCGATTATCCGCTTTTGCAGTTCGTCCAGCATCTCGTCCAGCGTCAGATTCTTCACGAGCTTTCGCTTAACCAACTGTTGAAAGAACCTAAACAGAGAGGTTCAGTCGTATTGTCATATAGTCAATATTTACCGATAAAGGGAAGGGGAAAAGAGCCATGGTTTGCCTACCGCTGCGACTTCTTGTAAAGCGAAGGAGTGATGATGGCGTAAGGGCGCGACCGGCCGTGGCCTTCCTCCTGCGCGGGGATAAAGTCTTCCATGCGAAGATGAGGCAGGCGAGTCGACCCGCACGGCACGACTGCGCCCGAGGCCGTGGGCACGGGTAGGTTCGGGCCCGGCTGCAGCGTATCGGGCGACAGGAAGTAGTATTGGGACAGCAGCGTGTTGACTTGGGCGCTCGGGTGGCTGTCCACGAAGCTGCACAATTAGCCGAAGAGAAGAGCGTGGGAGAAGAGGAACAGATGTATGTATGTCAGTTGTCGAGCACAGCCAAATCAAATGGGGATAGAGTTCCGGAGTTGATCGAAGTGTAACCTGTAGGATTCGAGCAGGTTGGAGACGTGATCTTCGAAATTTCGGTGTTCTTGCTCCGTGATTGATCGACTCAGCGCTCGTACTGCGTAATCATAATAAATTCTCGACACCTGTCCGGCGACAGACAGAAGATTGCAATTCCAGTTCGAGATGTACACATCCTGGAAATCGATATTCTCTCGTTCGACAGTCGGAATTAACTGTGGCGCACATCAGCCGCGATAAGTTAAAGATATAGATGGATAATGGAATAATAATACCAAAAACAAACAAACAAACAAACAAACAAACAAACAAACAAACAAACAAACAAACAAACAATCATGCACAATATTTACCTGAGCTGCAATATGGAATCCCGATCCGGTCGTTTGGTGTGTCGAAAATCCAATGTAAATATGCCCATTATTCGGACTCGGGAATAAGTCCGCCACGAATTCGTCCTTTTTCCTAGTTTCCGTCATGCAGCTTAGTACCGCCCAGGATCCTTGTGGAATGAAAAGAATGCGGGTTTTTTTTGTACCTATCGATCGTCTCAAAATTGTAGAGCATGAGGATGTTGGTTCGAGAAGGCGGGTTCTTCTTGAGGATGCGCTTCATGTTCTCGAGATAGGTTGGTACGAGGTTCCAATGTACGTCCACATGCGCCGAGACTTGGCGCGTGCTCACGCGGTGAGATGGAATAGACATGTCAGGTTGCATTGTAACCTCGACTATCCTTTGGTGCTCCTCCAGCGACCCTACACGTACGCTCCAGTGAATACCTTTTCCTTATAAATTGAAAATTCGATCGAGTTTTTCATACCTATGGTCATAAAGCCGAGCCCCTCTTTCAGCTGCTTTGCATGCCAGGGATTCTTCTTCCCCCCAGCGACTGGGATGCTGGTCTTTTCGCTCGAAGTAGTATCGGTCTTCACGCGGAAAAGCGGCTGGTTGTCCACGAATAGGGTGATTTGTCGTACGTTCGTAGTAAAAGCGACTGACTTTACAAGAAACCTGTGGCAATTTAGCAGATGAAAAAAGAAAAGAAAAAGAAAAGGTGGAGTGCAGAAATGTACTTGCACAGCTGGTCGAGGTCAAGTGGCAAAGGCTCGCGGCCTTCGAGAATGAACGAGACCCAGCACTTGTCGGTCTCGTCTATACTGTCTTGAGGCAAACTGGTTTCGATCTTGGAGTCGTCGCCCGATGATGGCGAGGACTCGATTTTGCCGCGAGTAGTGACCAGCATATCGCCCTTCCAATGGAATGCGAGATATTCGTCACCGGACTTAACGATTGGCTGCTCTGTTACCGCGAACACCGAATAGAATCCGACCCCAAACATACCGCAGGCCTCTATTACGGAGGAGCATCAGTATTACATTGCAACGAATACCGAAGGCTGAGCTTTACCGGAGTTGGGATTTCCCTCTGCTATGCGGCGCACGCGATTCCAGTCATCTCCGCTAAACGGACGCCCGTCATTCCTGATCTCTATTTCGGTCGCTACACAGCTACCAAACGTTCTTTCTGCTGATTTTCCTTTCGTTTTCTTTGCCTGTACATTTTCGTTGCTCTCTTCCGTGGTCGTCGCGGGTGTGGCAGAATTGCCCCACTTGAATATGTTGAGAATAGACGAGGCCGCGGAGGAGGCCGATGAAACAATTGACGAATAGGATGCGGCGTCATCCGTCTCACTTGACGGACTGGTGTCAGGTTGCTCCGTTCGTGCCGAAGTGAGGCGCACCTCTACCTGTGTGGCGCCGGCATCGTTGGCATTCTGGATGAGCTCTCGAAACAGCGTGAATTCGGAGCTAAATAAAACCTCTCAGTGTTTGTCTTTTTTATTATGTTTTATGTTTTATGTTGTTGTTAAAAAACACACACATAGAAATAAATACAAATATGGGCGAACCTGTAGCGAGCAAGGATCTTGTCAATTAGATGCCTCTGATTAACTTCAACCCGCTCCTCTACCCCTTGAGCAAACAATATGCTGCGCAGCTTTTCAGCAGAAAGTTGCTGCGCTTCCCTCGCCTGTCCTTTGCTCTGCATCTCCATAGTTTGTGAGAAGCTGCGTCAACAGCGGCTGGCAGTTCCTTGCTCAAGAAAGAGTCAAAAATTTCCATCCATTCTGCTTCTTTTCTGTTCGTTGTGTGAAGAAGTTACGTGGAAAGTCCTTCTCTGCAACGACGTAGAGCTGTGGTTTTCATCTCTCTTTTCTCTACCCGCGTAAACAATTCCGCAGAAATACCTCTGGCACCTTTATTGGGAGAGGTTTAATTGTAAAAGCGCAGAAGCACTTTCGGCGCAGACACTCTACAAGAACGAAAGGTTGTACCACCAGATACGCTGGTGGTACTGTAGGAACACGATGGCCAGTAGCCCGTTGTGGGCAACAATGGCGATGATGAACCCCACGAAGGTGTGGTTGCGTGCCAGAGTCCGCGCGATAGGAGCAAGTTGTCTGTAGGTCGTCTTCCAATGCCATCGAAGCAATGCGAATCCAACAAAGCCAGCCAGCATGGTAACTCCAAAATTGCTGCCAGCGTAGATAACGCTATTGGCGTAATCGTTGTCCGAGAGCACGTTTGGGTGTCGGCCTATCCGAAAGAATGTCAGGAATCCGATCGGGAAGGACCAAAGCTTCGGGGAATCTCTGGCATGGGAAGATTACCACCGGAAGAGGTTATGATTGTGTAGGGATCGTTGGAGAAGTTGTAGTATTGGTTATTGTGGTCATAATAGCGAAGAATGAGACTGACAGAGAAATAGAACAAGATTGCCGCCAGCTTGCTCGTAATTCGCCAGAAGTAGAATCGCGCCTGTCTCCTTCTGTAACCTGTTCGGTCCAATGGCGATCAGTCTACTACTACTATGAGTCGTATGCTGAGTAGTGCATTGTCTAACCTGGTCGGTTGTTTGAGTGTCCCCGTTCGTCTGGGTTGGTGTCCTCCAAATCCGGTTTAGGCATATTACGCCACTTGAACATGAGCAGGGCTTTGACCCGAACGCGTACTCTGAACCATCTGCAAGTGGGTAGGAAGAAATACACATTAGCTTAGGCATGGGTTAAGATCGTTTTTGTTGCCATTAAGCAACGGCGAAATACAAGGCAGTGAGGAAGATAAGATTGGCCACGTCGCCGACGAAATTGATCAGCCAAATGTAGAGGAAATTAATCGGATCTTTGACATTCGGATAAGCCAAGGTTTGGAACTGTGGGAATATATAAATTACGACGCAGGTGAGAAAAAACCAAACAGGCCTAAACATGTCGTAGGCAGAATTCCATACCATATCGCTCACGTTGTTTATCCAAAAGCCGGAAATCAGCATTGCGAGCTCGATAGGGAAAGGATCGGTGAAGGACAACATGATCTGTATTCAGGAATGTTTGGGTGAGTAAGCCTTCCGGTCGGCAGACTCTTGATTAATCGTTGTCAAGGGAGGGAGGATACACGGACCTTCCGGTTGATGAAGACAACAATAGAGAGGGCAAAGGTTAGGACCGGCTGTAGATCAGCAGGAAGCTCTCGGAAGAGGATGACGTAGAAGGCGAGGAAGACCAAGTGAACATATAGAAGCGTGACTACTTTCATGTACTTTCTATAGAGTCGCAGAAGTTCCTCGTTGTTTTTTAGCCTCTGCCAGACCCATGTTCCTGGGATGAGGGTGAAATTTTCTTCCCCATGAAAAAAAGACAAAACGCATGTACCGAAAAAAGCCACCACAAAGGAGACGCCCAGCGACACCAAACCGATGAAACTGAAGAAGTCGAAGAGAAGAACGAGAGGGAGGACAATTATGGCCTCGAGTAGGTACACAGCCACCATGATCGGCACTTAACAAGGAGAAAACCAGGTTAACACCTTGAAATTTCGTGTGACGCCGTGGGTCTTTACATTTTTCCGGAAGAAGAGTGAACGGCCGTTCCTCGCCGTGGCAACCCCAGTAGGGGGTTAGTTGTAGGTACGCGATGACGGCCATGATGAGGGGATTGATGAAGAAGATGAAGGGCCAAGCCCCATGCTTGTCGAAGACTGTATTGGGGTCGCCCAGAGGGATGAGGAGCACCAACACAATGAACACATTCGGAACGATGAGCACCGTGAGCCAGAAGACGAGCCCTACTTGCGTCAGACCAAGATTCTGAGCAAGTCGCCACCCCTGTTCTGGGGAGAGCCCCTCTTCGTCCTCTTGCGCCGATACTTTCACTACTGGTTCCTCCTCTTCCTCACTACTTTCGAACCGTTTTGGTTCCTTCTCTTTTAATCGAGTCGTGCTACGTCCCCCCATCGCCTTTTCGAGGTCTGCCTCGGGGGAGACAGTAGCGGTATTTTCTGTGGGATGTTGCCCATCTGGAGGGGAGTTCTCTTGCCGTGGGGAAGCGTCAGAAGGCTGGTCATCATCCAGACTCACCTCCTGCAGCTTCTCTGGGTCTTCTCTGCCACACCTAAACCAACAACCCAGAAAGCAATTCAGTATGTACGGCGAACAAGGGAAGCTCGGGGGTGATGGTACGCTTTCATTAGGGGTGATGGAAGAGAGAATTAATGAAGTACTGCTGCTGAAGAAAGGAGGACAGGTGATCTCGACCTGAAGATCGCCTCCATTGGTCGGGCTTAGCTGCCCTCCGATTTACAGACCGGCGGAGAAGCAGCGGAATTTAGAAGAAAAAACAGCAAAAATAGAAAAGTTGTCTGTTTTCCCTGCTGTGGGCGAATGTCCGCATTGTCTACTCTAACGGCGTTCCTACCTGACTTTATTAGTTAGGCTTTCCTAGGCTGTATAGCTCTGGATTAGGTCTTTCTCTGCATCCCCATTGTCTAAACCCTTCCTTTGAGGTTCTATGATCAGCATCTTCTCCACCCCCTCTTCATCTCCCCGCCTCTCCAATTTTCTCAAATTGAGCCCTTGAGCTGACACCACGGTTCAAGGGTAGATCGAGGCGGTGCGCACCTCGTAGTGCAAAGCGGCAGAAGAGGGGAAACGGTGGTTGACTCAACGACTGGTTCTGTGCGCTTGGACCTTAACTCCCCCAGCCTTGTACAGAGGATATCAAGGGAATGCACACGTGATGCTTCGGGATAGTATGAGTATCCAGCGTTCTCCGCACGACCATTATCTTTTATCTCACGTGAAAACCCGAGTAATGGACAGGCACATTCTCTCCAATGGCCGGCGAAAATTTTGGGCCCAATTATAAATATTTACCAATAACGAGCAGAGCTTCCAGTGGCTATGGAAGTAACGAACGCTGGTGGAGTCGCCTTTAACCTGGCCATGGACGATGAACTAAGAATTGCACAGAGCCCAATTTGCAATCCTCCCCTGCGAGAGACAAGAAAGCATGGACGTGTGACTATGTCTATTGTCCTCAATGGTGCTATGTGCGACTCCACCTACTTCTCTAGGGTGGTGGTTGACACCCATAAGGTGTGAGGAGCCTCTCCTTGCCCAGAGGTTTACAATACTGTTTACGTACTTCCAACTTTATAGCTCCCCACGCGAGAGGGCTGGTACATTCGTGTGCCTGATGATGATGTCGAGTTCTCCGTGAAGTATGAGGTGACCATGCCATCGTACCCAGTCATAGCAAAACTATTTGTAGACGGCCAACAAGCCTCCCGCTGTGCGCACTTCCTGCACCAACGGCACAAAATGAATAGCTGAAAGCCTTCTACAGGGGAACTGCATTCCAACAAACTGCTAGAAGATTCTGGCTTCTGGTGCGAGAAGTTGTGCTCTAAAATGGCCCACTTGAGAACCTTTCAGCTTCGGAAGGCCCGAGTAGCCCCTAATGACTGCATGGCCAATGATCTCGTCCATGGCAGTGTTGGGTCTATTTGCCTCAAGATATGGAAAGCCGAGTTAATTGCCAAGAGGAAAGGTGTAAAGGACAACGAGCCCCTCTCACAACGAGATCTTGACTCAGAGAAAAAGGAGGTCTTCATCACTCGGGTGGTGAGCCCTGGACCCATGACCTGTACCAACAGACGGTGGGTCAGATGTGACTACCAACGAACAACCCTCCTTACTGAACTGACAGTGAACTACCGAACGGAGACGTTCTTCCGAATCATGGACCGACTCTGTGGCATCACAGGTAAGTCTGCAAAATCCTCTTCGTGCTGCCTCTTTTAGATAAATAGATGGTGCGCTTATCCATGGGCAGATGTAGATTCCAATGGGTTCCCTGCACCAGTGTCGGCTTTTCTCTCGCGACTGGCATCGTATGTTTTGTCAGAAATGAACAGGAGAAGCCTTGTTACCTTCATTGACCAACCCATACAGGGTTGAGGGCCTCGATGCCTCGATGATGCTACCGGTAGCGATGGAACTGCAACAATTGTATATATGCAGCATGCCCCAGCTTCGAGCTCTCCCTCTTACCCAGTGGCGTTACATAATGCGCATGGCGAATATGCCTCAATCCGTTGCCAAAACCGCTGCAAGGCTATTGACACAGGCAGACTAGCCTTTATCTGGAATGTGGAATAAAATGGCCTCTTGCGTCCAATGGGAATCAGTCTGAATAGCTTTCTATCCATCGACGCAGGCGACGATCAAGTTTAAGTCCGTAAGAACTTCCGCAAGGGACATTCCACGCTTCTCGACCAGACTTCCAAGGTGATATTTTTCGGGGAGGGAGAATTAAGGTGATTATGACTCCCAATCCCATCCGCTTCAATCCAGCAAACAGTTACCGATGCACCTTCCTTCGGAAAACCGAAATGTTTTCTTTGTTCAGAAACTGTTTTTTAACAGACTGGTCTCATACCGATTGGCGAGATACTCCAGTGGCAAGGTCTTTTTATGCCACCAGTCAGCCACACCTTGTAGCCATAGATGGAAGAAGGAAAAGTGACGCTTTCGGCCATTTTCTTCTAGGGTTTGGGCGGAAAGAACGCCGAAAGGGAACCACGACAGTCCCTTCTCTTCTTTGCCACTTATAGCGCTCTTTTGGGCATTGCTTCAACAAACTTCCCGGCCTTCCAGCGCGATTGGCCCTATTTCCCTCTTTTCTTCTTCATCTTCACCAGATTTTCTACATGGACACGAGCGCTGTAGTTCATGAGTGGGTGCAGACCACCCACGGCAAGGTTTCATTGCTTTCCCGCTACGTTTCACTGCCGACGAATGCAACAGGCGAACAGCCCACTACCCGCGTGTTCATGGTACGGAGGCGAAAGCACCTACTTCGTGCTTTGTGTTGCGCTTACACCCACAGGCAGGTGCATGGGAACGGCTTCTGCAAGGAACTATGGCTCCCTGTAGTGGACGACTTCGTTACGCAACTGCGTAAGTTGCCTCTCTACCAGAATAACATCAGCCGAATCGAGTTCGTGGCCATCGACCTGCCCTGTCACGGTGATTCTGAGGCCGCAGACTTGCCTCTCGACTGGTGGAAGTTCGGACAGACCATCCTAGATGTGGTGCGAGAAAAGGGCTACCGTAGAGGCCGCAAGGACACCCTCATTGGCCTCGGCCATTCCTTGGGTGGGGCTTCAATGCTCATGGCGCAGGTATGACCATGATTGCACTTAAGTCCCAAGAGAAACACAAGCTCAACTCTACTGCCCGATGAGTTGACTTCAGGTGAGAAAGCCGGATACGTTCGATAAGCTGTTAGTGATTGAGCCCATGATTTTTCCTCCACCGGCCTATCAACGTAACCGCTAGCCTTGTCCTGCTGTCCATCCACCCTAAATTTAGTGATGTACTGGGATGCTCATATGTTTCTGTGCGTGCACAGAACCTACCGGTCCCGAATTCATTGAGAAGACACAACGACGATTCAACGCTTTCGCATCGCGCGATGCGGCGCGCCAATACTTCCTTTCGCGTCCGTTCTACCGCACCTGGGAACGGCGCGTGATGGACACCTTTATAGAGCATGGACTTAAGGAAGACACTGCCGAAGCAGGTAAGCCGCTACTCAGGCTGAAATGCGATCCAGCAAGCGAGGCTGAGATATTCCGAACTGGTATGCAAAGATAGTTAGCCTCTCGCTTTACAGTCATTCGCTTTAGTTAACGTGCAACCAAAACAGGCACGAATCACAACCTGCACGAATACCTACACAAGGTGTGCGTTACTACACGGCTTTTGTACGGCTCAGAATCGACGCAGTATCGAAGCTTGGGCCCGCTTATCCTCCCTCTGCTCAACAAGCGAGTCACGACATGGAGAATGGTCGAAGGCACCACACATTCTCTGCCGATGGAGCGACCGGATGTCATCGCCGAGGAGTTGCTTGTTGTAAGAAATATCCCTTCCCAATGCAACCATTGGAAGCAAAACACTAAGTAAGCCGATACACTTCAGATGTTGATAGATAGACAACAGGCTCGGCTGTAATATTGTTAGCACGCGTGTGGACTAGACCATGAGGGTCTCATCAAATATCTGTAAAATGTCTACAATAGGGTAGTCTACAATGAAACAAAGAACTAATACTGATCCATGGATCACGCGTTACAGAGTGACGACTCCTTCCCCCGTTTTCCCATAACAATACCATGATGCATGTAACGCATGAAACGTTTTGTTCCCTCCTTCAATGCGATGCTACCAAGTGTGAGTTTGGGACAGGATCACCAAGAATCACCTTCTCGGGGTCAACCTCCTTCCTGTTGCCAAGTATGTTGACAACGGTACGTCCAAAGAATGGATTGCTCTCAACGGCATGAAAGGCAGCTGAGAGTATGTCACAAGCCATGTTCAGAGATGTGCAATGCCATTCATTTTCAATCGACACTGGCAAGGTCTCATTTCTACTGGTTTTCATTACTTGCAACTCGGACAAGAGGAAGCTATGTGAGAGTGACCCCGCTCCTGATCGTCGGGTGGGTCTTTGCAAGCTCTTGTTTTCTTTCTCATGCTCACTCCATTCCCGATGAGCTTTTATCCAGGTACGCGGTCCCGCAGAGAGAAGGAAATAGGTGTTTTCTTTGATAATTATTATTACCAAACGGCTAATGTTTCGGCGACGAACGACGTTCGATTCAGGACGCGATTTCGTACGGAGCCGCTACCCAGCTGGGCAGGATTTTTGCCAATGTTACTAATCACTCACTATCACTCTTGCAGCTAGATGGAAAGATTTTATACAGCGGCTTTTTACATAAACGCGGCCAAGTCAACCGATCTCTAAAGTAATACTTTGGAAACCTTTATTATGTGCATACTATCCCCTATTAATCATTTTTATTTTTTATTTTTTATTTTTATTTTGCATAAACAATTTGTTCTACTTCTAATACTATTATTATTATTATCATCCATACGTTTTGTTTTATAATATTCCTATTTCGATGTGAACCTTTTCTCTTCTGGAATAGGCAGCGATGGTTCATATTGCTGGATCGACGGTTATTCTACTCCAAGGGACCCGACCAAAAACCCATCGACTACATACCGCTCGACCAGGCAGTCATCCGGGTGAGAGCCTTTCCTTTCTGCAGGCTCGTTGGCTTACGCATTTATACATATACATATACATATACATATACATATACATATACATATACATATACATATACATATACATATACTCTCTCGTATAGCCGGCAGTGGACCCTGGCACGGAGGATTTCGCATTTGAGATCGTGATCAGTTCCCGAGTTTACCATCTTGTAGCCTCTTCACAACAGGTATTAATTAAACCCCTTAGATTTATTTAAATCATCCGTTTTTTTATTTATTTATTTTTTTTTTCATCGAATCATCCACTGGACTGTTTTATCTCTTTTTTTCTTTTTTCTTTTTTCTTTTTTCTTTTTTTTTAATCGTTAACGATTTATCTATTCAGGACATGCTTGAATGGATCAAGCAGCTTTCGCTGCAAACGCGGTTAAAGAAGGAGAACAATCTCATCGAACAGGCCGAGGACATGATTTCCAAGGCCACTTACCTGCAAGCCCGTTCGGATGAGGAGAAGGAGAACGAGCACGTGAAGGAGGCCATGAAGCCGCGCAAGCCCGGCAGCTCGGCCTTCATCGGACGGAACCCGTCGTCGCCCAACCTGGCGGTCTGGCAGGTTTCCTCCTCTCCCGCGCCGGGCCCGCCCGTGTCGCTCTCCTCGTCCTTCCAAAGCATCGTCGCGGAGGACAACACCAGCAGCGGCGGCGGCGGCGGCAGCAGCCTGCCGCTCTACAGGAGCGAGATCAATCTCAGGACGTTTAAGAGGGTGTGACCCGCACGCCGCGCTTACATACGTCCACAAAGGAGCCACAAAATAGTTGTACAGTCCCCCGAGCCGCGAGAAAACAAGAAAAGAAGAGTATTTTTATTTTCCACAAGAAAAAAGGAGAAGGAAAGGAAAGGAAAGGAAAGGAGAAGAAAATCAATGGAGGACCTCGCGCGCTTTCCAGGGCTCCAAACGCAGCTCGTTGCAGACAGCGCTGATGTTGTCCTCCAGATGTCGCTCGTAATAGTAATTCAACAAAAAGGTGGCGTTGGTGGCCGAGCGCTTGGCCCATGGGATGTAGTCCTGGTAAAGGAGCCTCATCTCCGACACAGGCAGGCGCAGCGGGCCCACCACCGAACTCAGCGCGGCGCTCGGCAATCCCGTCTGATACATCTCAAACCTGTGGCAGGAAGAAAAAGAAAACGCCGTATTAACATCCACCGATATTATCTATGGAAACATTTTCTAAATAAACAAATAAACAAATAATTTAGTAAACTAACAAATAAAAAGAAGTGACGAACCACTTGAGGGCGATCTCGCCAAGGACTGTGGTAGGAATGCCGGTCAGAACGTGCCAAAAGTCATGCACCTCTCGGTACCGCTGTATGACGTAGGCCAGCTCTGGATCGTCAACGAACCGTACCGTTGGTCTTCAGTGATGAGGGTAAGAGAGTTATTCACTTACTCTATAAATCACCAATCAACAAAAAAAAAAAAAAATGTTTTTTTCTGTTTGTTTGTTTGTTTTTTTGTTTGTTTTTTTGTTTTGTTTGTTTGGATTAAAATTCATGTTGAAAACCTTTCATCAGGTGTAAACTTGTGGTTGCTCATCCAGCGGGCATAGGCGCCCCCGAGGGTGGTTTCGGGCAATTCGAGCAGGCGATTCAATGACAGCGTTTCCTCAGTTATTCTATTTTTACATATATGAAGAAAAATAATGTAAATGAAATGGGGAAAACAAGAGACGAACTGTACTGGGTAGGTCTTGCCTGGGCTTGTCGCGCAGGATTTCCCGACCCACGGGATCGTTTGCCATCTTGGAGTGCATAGTGCGAAGTGCACCAGAGCCTGTAGTCTCGCCGAGCGTGGCCACCATGTCAGCACGCTCCGGGTTGATAATGGCAGCGAAAGCTGAACCCGCAGCGAGCAGGCCCTTTTGGAGAAGGGAGGTTGGCCGATGCGAGGGGTAGAGGCTGTAGGAAGCATCGATAATCGAATGTCGGGAAGGTGCTTCGGAGGATTTGCCAGTACCAGTGCTAGTCACATAGGTGGCCCTCAGTGTATATCTTAATGCGCACGAGTGCCCCTCTCCCAGGCGGAGAAGCTTCCAGCCCGGAGCGGCAAGCCCGCGGCCTGTTCTCATCTTTCTTTGGCGGTTCGGCTAATTTATTATTTATATATTTATTTATCTGCCTCATTTTCCCACAGTTTCTCCTGGCTAATTTGGTGGGGAAATTGGTGGCCGTTGGGTGCCAAGGAACAAAGGAGACTTTGAACTTGTGGTTGTCTCCGGCCAGACCACACATCAAAACAGGAACTAACTAAACACCATGTGCTTCGAGGACACTTGTGGCTGTTGCTACAACCTTTGCAAGACTCTCCTTTACATCATCTTATGGCCATTCTCGCTTATCGTGTGCTTGTTGGGCGTTATTATCTTCATCCTCCTCCTGCCCTTCTACATCGCCAGTAAATGCTGCTGCTGTCCCGGCTGCTGCATCGTGAATTGCGTGGAGGATCATATAGTGAAGAAGATGATCAAAATGCCTGTCATAGTCTGCCTCAACATCTGCGCCAGCTGTGGCGCCGCTGCTGACAACACGAAGGACATCGTCAAGTAATCGCGGCCGACGAGAGATGAGGACAAAAGGGGGGAGGGAGTGCGTGAAGGGCACGAGCTGAGACGACGTTAACCACAAGAACAGCCCACAAGGACGGGACAGGACAACGGGGGGAAGGAACAACAAGTCGCCTGTACTTTTAAACAGTTATAATAATTATTATTTACTCGTAATTATTGGCGAGGCACGCGCCAAAACAAGATGGCACTATTGTTGTACAAAAGTGTGGCCTTTAATGTTCCATCCTGGACCTTCTTCCCCGTCCCCCCTCCCCCGCCCCTTCATCCACCGATCAGGCTGTCTGTCCCTACAGGCGCGCCACGACCACCGTTACGTTGTCTGTGCAGAGCGAACTCGATACGGCTGTCCGCAGCAGGCACGAGGCCATGTCCTCGGCCGAGTCCATGCCCTCCACGATTTGCATCGCTTCATCGCCCGGCACCACGTCCCACAACTTCGGTAGATTGGGGGGGGGGAAATG
>CDFF01072110.1:0-47013 GCA_000826265.1 Acanthamoeba culbertsoni
AGAGAGAGAGAGAGAGAGAGAGAGAGAGAGGATCAGCACTCGGTTTCGTACCCGTCTGCGAGGCGAGAATGGTATCCTTCCGCTTGAGGACCTCAGGAATACCGTAGTACTGAATGTCGGTGAAGCCAGCAGGAAACTTCATGTCATCAAAAGCCTGCTGAAGGGCAGGCATGAGGGCAGTAAGCTTGGTGCGATCTTCCTTCTCCTTGTTGGCGGGCTGTTGGCCGGCCACAGTCTTGCCCTTGTGCTGTGCGGTGTTGGCTGCCTTCTCACGCGGTTGGCCTTGTTGCGTGTCCTTGCTCGCGCGTACACTTGCACCAGCACGGCGCGGGCCAGCTGCGGAAGATCTCTTCCGTGCCGTGGTAGAGCCGTAGCGTTTGGTAGTAAGAAGTCTAAGTTGTGAGGGGACGGGCAGAAGAACACGAGTGCCCACAGGCACGCAAAGATGCGCATCAGAAGCAGCGGCCCCACGATTACGCAGCACACCCGCAAGCAGACCGGTGGGATGCTTGAGAAAAATCGGATGTAAACTTAGTCCAATACGTAAGCAAAAGTTAAACGCTATTGTAAAGGCTACCTGTGCTCTGTGCGGCAGACCCGCAGCGCCTCGCCGGAGTGCCCACATAGTCACGGTCCGGAAAAGAAAGAAGCGAAGAAGAAAAAGAAAGTCATTTCTTTGGTGTTTTTCTTTGGTCTCCTGCGTTTGCTTGTCCAGTTTACATGACCTTCGCATTTTCCTTGAACGCCGTGTCGAGAACCTCGAGGGCGAAATCAATGTCCTGCTTGGTGATGCACATGGGGGGCTTGATGCGGAACACGTTGCCGTAGAGGCCGCCCTTGCCGATTAGGAGCCCCATGTCCTTCGTCCGCTCGAAGATATCGGCAGTCTCGGCAGTGGCAGGCTCCTTGGTGGTCTGGTCCTTGACCAGTTCCACGCCCAGCATGAGACCCTTACCGCGCACGTCGCCGATGATCGGGTACCGCCGCTTAAGTTCCATAAGTCCGCGCGTGAAGTAGGCGCCGTGAGAGAGCGCCTTGTGCTGGATGCCCTCCTCGTCGATCACCTTCAGCACGGCGCGGCCCATCGCGCACGACACGGGATTGCCTCCATAGGTGTTGAAATGCACGCGCTGCTTCAGGGTTTCCGCAATCTCAGGCGTGGTCGCCACCGCAGCCAGGGGCGCACCGTTACCGATGCCCTTCGCCATGGTCACTGAAATCGTGTTATGCTCACCGGAACAGCGCTATGGAGAAAAAGACGCCCGGTAGTGGTACCGATATCGGGAATGACGTTCTGGGTCTGGAAGCCCCAGTAGTGGCAGCCCAGACGAGCAAAGCCGGTCTGGACCTCGTCGGCAATGCAGACACCGCCAGCAGCGCGTACGTGCTTGTAGACCTCCTTCAGGTAGCCATCAGGCAGCACCACAGTACCGCCCACACCCTGTATCGTCTCCGAAATCCAACCAGCCACGCGCCCTGGGTTGAAATAGAGGTCATAGATGGAGAGAGCAAGGAGTCACTAGTTTGTCGACAACAATCAAAGAGGGCGTGTGACTCACCGGAGGTGGAAGACCGGATGAGGTCAGCGACGTCGTCGGCATACTTTTGAGCGACGTTGGGCTCATCAGGACCCCATGGGCCGCGATAGGTGTTGGGACAGAGGGCGTGGTGAATGCCAAAGCCCTGAGCCTGGTTGTACTTCCAAGTGTGGAGGGCAGTGAGGCCCATTGTATTCATGCTCATGCCGTGGTAACCGTTCCTGAGGGCGATGAAGTCAAAGTTGTTGGTATAGGCGCGGGCCATCAGCATGGCGAGATCGTTGGCCTCGGAGCCCGAGTTGACGAAATAGACGACGCTGAGCTTGGTGGGAAGACGTTCAGCGAGCTCCTTGGCAAAGAGAGCGACCTCAGGGTTGTAATAGATGGTTGTAGAGTGCTGAAGTTTCTTGAGCTGAGCGATACCAGCCTCAGTCACGCGGGGGTGGCAGTGACCGACGCTAACGGTAACAATACCGCCGAAGAGATCGAGGTAGCGCCTACCCTTCTCGTCCCACATGTACTGCATCTTACCCTCCACGATCATGATCGGCTTCTTGTAGAAGGCGAAGATGGCTGACGGCATGTGCTCTGCGCGCAACGCCTTCACCTCTTCGAAGCTGGGACCGGTGTAAGGCATCGGGGTGAAATCGGTCGGCGGCAGAGCGAGACGATCTACTTTAGTAGCCAGGGCACGGGAAGCACCCACATTGAGCGAACCCCTGCCGTATAAAAGTTGATTGTTAAACACTGAGAATTTAAGAATCTATCCCGCCTTGGGAGTATCACCACGTCCGTGTACCTCAAGCCGGCAGACACATGTCCAGACAGGCGAGCAGAACGCAGACGGAGTGTGGCAGAACGCATTGTCGAGAATCGAACCGTGGCAAATTGCCAGTACAAAAAGAAAAAACTGAGAAAACATCGTTTCTTGGCTCACTGGTCACAACTTACTGTCCTTCTCTTTGCTCTTCCGGTTGTTTCCATTTCGTTCATGATCTTGGTCATCACTATCGTCTGTAGAGGGCCGTCGCTCATCATTCAGCCTCGCTTGAATCCACGCCCGGCATATATCGGCGAGTACGTCCTCATCATCGAACCAAAAGTGATCCATGTCGGGAACGACGACCGCTGTCTGCAGCCTGGTCTTAAAGTACTCAATAGTATATTCATCCTTGCCGGGTCCTCTGTTTTTCTTTTTCTTCGTCTCCACATTTTCCTCTTCGACCAACCCCAATAGTGACAGGGCTCGTACACTTGAGGCCAAAATCAGTAAACGGCCAAACAAAACGTCAGTGATTGTTTGACAGTACCCTTGTCTGAACCGAGAAACAGACGTGAAATTGTCATCAGTGCCAATGACCCAGAGGCAAGGTTTGCGGGTCTTGGCCATATTCTGTAGATGACCCAACAATATCCAGGCCAACACCCCGAAGGGATATGATACGGCCACACAACCCTGAAAAGTGGTGACGCGTCCGTCAAGCAGATCGGGTGGTGATCGAGTGCTTTTTGACCATTTCATGGCGTACCTTAATAATATCCACATCATTTACAACGGAGCAGCCAATGGCTGAACCGTACGAGTATCCAATCAGGTATACAGCTTCGACGCCACACTCTGACTGCAAATATCTACAGACTGCTATCACATCCTCTCGTTCTCCACCGCCTGCATTCTCGTGGTGGTCCATAAAGATGTGGCACATTGCTTGGTAAGGCTCGGAAGTACCTCTCCAAGTCTTGCTGCCCGTTGAACGTCCTGTGCCCCTGAAGTTAAACCGGACGACGCAGAAGCCCTCCGCTGCGAATCTGCGCGAGCCCATCACGGTTTTATATATTTATATAAGCAGTGGCCAATTCAGGAAGAGAAGCACGAGATGATATGCGCTGGCAAGTGGGAGGAAGAGGAGTACAAACCGCGTAAACAACCCAACTACCACGTTGTTGTGCATGTTGCCGCCAAGCATAGGATGCGGGTGGGTTAGTACTATGCCTACCTTGGCGTTGCGAAGCCGCGCAGATTGGTGGCTCTTCCGGCCTTCTGACACGGTGCCCTCTTCATCAGTAGTGAGAGCCGAAGCTTGGCTTGGCCGCATCATCTTAGTGGGTTTGGATAGGGTAGCTTCAAGGTGCACCTGATCAGACACATCGATGGTCACCGATACAAGAACGTTTGCTTTCTCTTCGTGCCCCTCCCAATCCATGGATAAGGTTTAGGTCTGCTTCTGTGAGATGTTGATCCTTGACAAACGAAAAGGAAAAGAAGCGAACCCTAATGGAAATAAATAGAAAATTATTTTGTTGTTGCTTCCAAGGCGACTTCAGTGTAATCATGAATCATGTACGGGGAGAGGTTGACCTGCCTATGGGTCGGATCTACTACTATGTGAGACTGTTGTCCGCTCCGCAGATGCACTACTTTTCTGCCTATTTATTTTGTTATATTACTCTAGGAAAACACAAAGAAATTTACAGGAGTGCGTAGTAAACCCGTTTGACCCCATGCGTACGCACAACCCTGCAAGATGTGAAAGATGTGCGACGTTGTCTCACCATGTTGTGTGAACTAGAGCCTTCTTCGTCGGTGGAGAGTCCGCACAACAAACTTAGGAGCGTGTCTTCGGAGGTGGGCCATGCCTTGGACGACCCAGCGTTCGCAGCCGAGCTCGACCGTAGGGACGAGCTCGCCCATATGCGCGCTCGTTTCCACTTCCCACTGGCCAACCCCGACGACCCCGCCTCGGGGCCCGCGCTCTACTTCTGCGGCAACTCGCTGGGGCTGCAGCCCAAACGCACGCGCGATTATGTCCTCTACGAGCTCGACGAGTGGCAGAAGCGCGGCGTAGAGGGCCACTTCCTCCACTCTCCTCTCGTCGACTCGCACCGAACTGACGGTTCGGGGGCCAAGGTCGAGCCCTGGCTCACCACTGACGAGAACGTGCACGCGCGGGCGGCCCGCCTGGTGGGCGCGCTGCCCCTGGAGGTGGCCATCATGAATGGCCTCACGGTCAATTTGCATCTCATGATGGTTCCCTTCTACCGACCCACGCCTCAGCGTCACAAGATACTTATTGAGGGTCGCTCCTTCCCTTCCGACTGGGTAGGCCCCGCCGGCCGTCCGCCACCCCCCTTAGCAGTCCTTCATTTTGCTGCTACCCACTCTATCTCTTTTAACTTCAGCAATTGTGTGTATTTCAACTCAGTACGCTGTGGAGACGCAAATCAAGTTCCATGGCTACGATCCCAGCACGTCGCTCATCCAAATGTACCCGCGTGAGGGCGAGACCACCCTACGCACGGAGGACATTCTCGCCACCATCGAAAAGGAGGGGGACTCCATCGCCCTCATCCTCTTCAGCGGCGTCCAATATTACACCGGTCTGTGTTTCCATTCTATTTCTCAAAAACAAAATTGATTATTTCCAAATTTTATAAGCAGCGAGATGATTGACGTGTCTTGAATGCAGGTCAGTTCTTCGAGATCGAGAAAATCACCGCGGCAGGCCACAGCAAGGGCTGCGTCGTAGGATGGGACCTGGCGCACGCCGTCGGCAACGTTGTGCTGAAGCTGCACGACTGGGATGTGGACTGGGCGTGCTGGTGCAGCTACAAGTACCTCAACTCGGGGCCCGGCGGCATCGCGGGCGTGTTCGTGCACGAGAAGCACGCGCACAGGAAGGACCTGCACAGGTTCGGCGGCTGGTGGGGCCACAGCATCAAGACGCGCTTCGATATGAACCAGCCGTTCGATCCCGAGGTTGGCCTCATACCCTCATTTTCGTCGTTGCATTGCAACTCTATTTCTCTTCGTCGTTCGTTCATTCGTTACTTATGAGCTGTTCATGTTGCTTTCTGCTCCTCTCTCTCTCTCTCTCTCTCTCTCTCTCTCTCTCTCTCTCTCTCTCGGATTGACAGCCGGGTGCGTTTGGGTTCCGTCTGTCGAATCCGCCGGTGCTGCAGTGCGCGACTCTGTTGGCCAGCCTGGAGACCTTCGAAGAGGCCGGCGGAATGGAGAAGCTGCGCGCCAAGTCCGTCCTGCTCACGGCCTATCTTGAGGCTCTTCTATCGCAAAAGTTGGACAAGGACATGCACATCTTCACCCCACAGGTACGCTTGAAGGTTCGTTATTTCTGGCATAGAATTATTATTAATAATGGTATTGTTCGTCCAGGACGTGTCTCAGCGCGGTTGCCAGCTGTCGGTCAAGTTTTCGGTGCCCGTAGACCGCGTCCATGCCAAGCTGTCGCAGAAGGGCGTCATCGTGGACATGCGAAAGCCGGACATCATCCGCATTGCGCCTGCGCCTCTGTACAACTCCTTCACGGACGTGCTTAGCTTCGTCACTCTCCTTGAACAAGCGGTAAATGAGTGCAAGACCGATCAGTAGGCGTACTGTAAAGCTGAAAGTTTTCAGCGGCGACCAAATTCAAGAATTGGGCGTAGTGTGCATTCCTTCAGGCTGGTTCTGGGTTGTGTGGACGGTTACAGGACTGTTTGTTTGTTTGTTTGGTTACAGTTACGGTTACTTTCATAATATTGAACCGGTATTTAGAGGCACAAGGACATAGAGAAAGCTAGCTGCTCTTTCACATGAGATCATCTTTTATATCGAATCAAGGTTATGTAACTCCAAAGGACGTAAATGGACACTATTAATAGTAAGTACTTTTTCTATATCATTACTATGATTATCATAGGATTCTTTCCATGGCTCTGAGTTTGGCTATGGTTGGTAGTCCTTGAAAAAGTCGTTACCAATAATGTGTGAACACCACCAATAATGCAAGCAAATGGAGCTACATTGATAAGAAGCCAAACTTATGAGAGCAACAATCACGCTGCCTCTTAACCAGCAGTACACTAGTTTGGTTTTACGGTAAGCTTCTAACACAGGCTCGATCGTTTTCAACTGCTCCAGTAGCAGAGCTCTTGATAGGTTGTGACAGTAGACAACGTGGAAGAGTAGAGTGTGTGTTTTTTTTTTTTTAATTATGCCGGAAAGGGGGTGGGCTCAGCTATCTGTGCCAACCATCAGGTATGCCGCCGCACCAAACCGCGCGAACGCTCGCCACCTCCTCCTTACTCTCCCGATCCGTCCAGTTTACGGGCGCATTGGCTTGACGCCGCAACACATCACGTAAACAGACTCCCAGCAGAGCGCGAAGGACGCAGGCCAACGCCGCGGGTAAGACTGCGAACGACAGGAACCTGGAGACGAATGGCGTGTCTTCATAGCCCATTAGCAGTAATATATACTGATGTTGCAGTCTAAGGTTTAACAAAGACAATTTTTCCCGTCCTCCGTTGGGCCTCTTCAATCCTTGCCTTTTCGCTTCCCTTGTGGGTTTCAACTCCGTAGTTCTCCGTTTCTTCCTGTCCTGAAAATGCGGAGAAATGTACATTTGCATAATTGGAATTCGTTGGATTACTGTGTAAAGACATCTTTTATTTTTTACTTTGTAGTTTTGATCAGCTAGCGCTGCTGTCAAGAGAAAGCGACACCGCCGGTTGTGAATGGGGAGGGTGCTCACGGAGGGCCTTCCCCAGATCCTATGGGGGGATATGTCGGTGTCACATCAGTTTCACACGACATAAGACAATCTCTTAACAGATTCTTACCTCCAGAAGCCATGCCTTGTCCCACTCGTGGCGATGTTGGTGGATAATTTGGTATATCTTTGCGTGTAGCGCGTGAAGGCTATCTACAGTGAACCCCTCTGTCCCCTTGACCAGCTCCCGGCTCAGCTCTTCCAATTCTTCTCTGCTCACCACTCCTGGATGAGCCGCCACGAGCCGTTCATCCGCCCATACATGACAGAAGGACGCACCGGTTGAGAAGGAAGATGGGCTTCTCCGCCTCGACTTCCCGAACCTCTTCGGTTCCGTTTTCGCTTTCCTTTTCGTCTTCGTTCTCTTTGTGTCCCTCCTCGCGTGTCTGCGTCGACGAGCTCGCCCCCTTTGTCGTCTCCGTCAAGGCACTCTCCTCCTCCGCCTGAGACGACTCGACCGAGCCGCCCGATTCCAATTCCATTTGGTCGTCACCCTTCTGGCTCGACGCCTCCCCCTCCTGCGTGGCCTGCGAGTTCGGCTCTCCTGCGGTGGGCTCGCCACTGTTAGTACCGAGATCGCCACTCGCACGCTTTTCCCTATTAATGGGTGGTCAAACCCGAAGACGGGATGGCTTCGGCTAGCTTTGGTCGTGCGGCAATTTCCTCGCATGTGGCCAGTAGCCGGGCGTCGTGCTTCTTCAGCCGATAGGCAAAGGCATAGACCATGTCCTCGAGTTGCCGCGCCTGTATCCCATGTGTACACGATCAAGATCGATACACTTTGATACTCGAGTACATGTATGACTACATCGACATCACATGAGACTACAGCACCTTGCTGATAAGATAGTGCGGGTCGTCCCGCGGGTTGTACTCCTCGGCGTTGGCCCGCAGCAGCTTCACGTCCTCCAGGAACGCCTGCGACACGGTGTCATTAATTGGAGGGGGGGGGAAGGAAGGAAGGAAAGCGAAGACGTACGGCCAGCGTGAAGTACTTGCCCGAGTCTACCCTCTCCAGCATCTGCTCCAGGCACAGCGGGTTCTTGATAATGTCGTAGTAGTCCGGCGCGTCAGACGCGTCCACGGGCTTGTAGAAGGGCTGGAACCGCCTTTCGCGCAACAGGCTCAGCACGCACTCCCTCAGCCGCATGCGCAGCTTCCGCAGGTAATGGTCCTCCAGCCGCTTCCGCTGCTCGTCCTCCTGCGCCGCCGCAGTTTTTCACGTGAGTCACTTGTCACCTCGATGTCCCGCGAAAGCGAGCCCCCCCCCGGGGGGGGAGGGTGCTGCATTACCTGAGTGACCCTCTGGAGTGCCGGCTGGACGGGCGCCTTGGGCAGGACCGCGAGCGCCCGCTTCTTCCGCTTGGCCAAGTCGGGCGGCGGGTGGGCCACGTCGTCCACAAAGTGGGTCCAGAAGGCGCGCCGCGCGTCCTCGTCCGGGTAGTGTAGCTGGTGCGTGTGGGTGAAGAGCAGAGACACCTCCTGGGGCAGCATCTCCACTGGCACGTCGCTCGTGCACAAAACGAGCAGCGGGATGTTCGGCAACGTGTCTGCAATCCGAGGAATCGTCAGCCAACACGAGCTGAGGAGGAGGAGGAGGAGGAGGAGGAGGAGTAGACGCAAAGGGGGGAAGGAGAGAGGGGAGGGGATGATGTGGACCTTGCAAAAGAGTGAGGAAGGTCAGTCGGAGGGTCGGAGAAGCCATGTCCCACCAGGTGTCTATGTGCGGAAGGAAAATGATCGACGGAAGCTTACGCTTGGCCTCTGTGAACGTATTGACGCAGGCCTCCTCAAGCGACTGCCATCCAAACGTCGCTCTTCTGGTTAGCCATCTTCTTGAGGGAGGGGACGGGGGAAGGGAGGAGGGGGCGGGGGATCACCTTGGCCACAGTGTCCGCACAGAGCGAGGCGATGTCGAGCGAAAAGACGGGATACTGCTCGAGGGCGTGGAGGAGGGCCGCCGCGACGTGCGCCTGCCCCAGCTCGGCCTCCCCGTGCAGAAGTATGCGCGGTCGGTGGACCGGGTGCGGCAGCGAGAACGACGACGCCGCGACGCCCCGCATGCGCCGTTTGCCCGCGCGCCGCGCGTCGCTGCGCGTGCTAGTGCCGACGGCGGCGGCTGCGGTATGGGGCTCGCCCGACTCGGGGGCGGGGACGGAGACGGCCGATTCGGCCTCGCTGTATTCTTCCGAGTCGTCGTCCTCGTCCGACGCGGCCTCGCTGTTGGTGAAGGCGCCGAAGATCTTGCGGGCCAGCTCGCACAGGGCCGTGAGGTCCTTCTCCAGCAACGGCTGGAAGGTCGGCGACAGCGACGCAGCGTGGGTCGTTGCCGATCGGTGCGCTGCAATGCGGAAAACAAAAAGCAGCGGGATGATATGAGCCCTGAGGGTCGACCGAGGCAAAAGAGGTAGTCATAATAATAATAATAATAATAATAATAATAATAATAATAATAATAATAATAATAATAATAATAATAATAATAATAATAATAATAATGGGCCTCGGTTGGGTACGTACAGGCAGGGGTGATCTTCTTCATCGCCCGGATGAAGTCGGCGCGGGTCACCTTGATGTTGTTGATGTTGATCAGAAGCTTATCCTGGCTTTCGTATATCTGGGGATAGACCCGCCGGACCGCCCTCAGTGCGGCTTCCGTGCACAGGGCCTGCGCGCGCCTGTGAGTCTCCTGCGAACACACGCTCCGCAGGAGAAGAAGCGGAGAAGCATCCGTCCGCGCGAGGGTTACCTTGAGATCGGCACCGCAGTACCCGACGCACATGTCGGCCACCTCGTTGATGAGCTCCCTGGGCAGCGGCGGGTTCCACTTCTTCGCATGGATGGAGAAGATCTCCCTGTCGTGGCCGACCATCGCTGGGTAAGGGCGGGCGAAGACGCGGGAAAGAGAGAGATGGCGGGTGGGAGGAGAGGGGGGGGGGAAGAGGCCTACCGTCTGTCCTTCTTGGTGGGCAGCGTGAACATGAACTCGCGATCGAACCGGCCCGGACGCCGGAGGGCGGGATCGATGGCGTCGATCCTGTTCGTGGCACCAATGACCACCACCTGGCCTGCACGCATGACAGCAGGGCGAGAAGAAGGGTGAGGACCCAGCACACAGGAAGCGATTATGCTTCCTCTCCTCCGAAGTAGAAGAAGAAAGAAGGAAGAAGAAGAAAAAAGAGGAAGAAGAAGAAGGCGTGCCTCGGTTGTCAAGGCCATCCATTAGTGCCAGAAGTGTCGACACGATGGAGCTGTGGATCTGGTCTTGCTTGCTTGAACGCACCGGCGCGAGCCCTGACGAGACAAAGACAGCGCTTAACTACCGACGAGCTTCGCCCCCTCCCCCGAGGGGGGAAGGGAGCGGAGAGAAGGGAAGGGAAGGAGAGGGGGTGGCGGTACCGTCAATCTCGTCGAAGAAGATGATGGAGGGCTGGAGCAGCCGAGCTTGGTCGAACAGGAGTCGCAGCTGACGCTCGGCCTCGCCCACCCACTTGCTGAGACAGTCCGCGCCCTTGCGCATGAAGAAGGACACCTTCGTGCCCGACTGGGAGCAAGTACTGGCCAGGGCGCGGGCCATGAGGGTCTTCCCGGTGCCGGGCGGGCCGTAGAAGAGGACGCCGCGCGGAGGCATGATCCCGAATCGGTCGAAGATCTCCGGATAGAGAAGCGGAAGCAACACCATCTCCTTCAGCGCCTTGATGTCTGTTTGGGCGCGGACAGCCCAACCGGAGATGAAGAAAGAGCGAAGATGAGTGTTTCGCCCCATTCGGGGAGGGTGTGGTGGGGGAAGAGGGGGGGGAGGGGTAAAGCGAGACGCACGATGCTCCAATCCGCCAACCGAGTTCCAATCGATACTCGGGTCGACTATCGCAATGGGATTGATGTCGGCTGCAACCAGAACAGCAACAGCAAGTAGGTCAGCATACAGCAAAGCAAAGCAAAGCAAAGCAAAGCAAAGCATCGAGACCAGGGCACGAGCTTACCCCTGTCCGGCTGGCTTGCGGAGTCGTGCTCATTGGTGGCCTGGCTCCTGGGCAGCGCCTTGCTCCGCACCGTGTGAGATATCGCCGAGAAGTCCCTGCTAGTGCGGAACTCGCGCTCGTCCGAGGACTGCACGCACAGCCAAGATGCGTCAGCGTAAACGGCTCGGGTATGCAAAGTCGCGGGGGGGGGGTAGGAAGCCCCTCCCCTAATTGGAGGACGCACCAGATCACTAAGCACCAGCTGGCTGCCCGAGGTGTAGCCGGACCTGGGCAATGAGAAGATAGTAGTTAGCATTATGTATGTATATATATTATTGCACACAGGTGCCTGGTGGATTTTGCGACTGACCTGGATCGCCGCGGATCGTCCTTGTTTTTGTCATCCGGATGAGAGATAGTGAGGCGATCGGTCGCCTTTCGCTGGCGCCGGCTGCGACGCCTCACCTTGGCGGCTCGAGCCGAACTTCGCCGGCCGCTTCCGCTCTTGCTCCGCAACCGCATGCTGCGCCGCCGAGTCGGGAAGTGGTCTTCATCATCATCGTCGTCCTCATCATCGTCCTCGTCTTCGTCCTCCTCATCGTCGAGCTCATAGTCCTCCTCTTCATCGTCTACGATGTGCCTGGGCCGTCTGCTTCGATGACGACCGCTTCGCTCTTGAGCGGCACGCGCTTCGTTCTTTTTCGCGGCGGTCTCCGCTTCGGCTTCATCCGCCCCTTCTTCCTCGTCCTCTCCGTTCCGCTCTTTGTCCTCGTCGTCGTGCTTTCCTTTTTCTGCCGCTTCCTCTGCGTCCTTGGCCTCTTCTTCCATAGCCTCTTCATTCTGCTCATCCTTTTCCTCTCGCTCTTCCTTTCGCTCGGCGGTTTCCTCCTCCTCCTCTTCCTCCTCCTCCTCCTCGCGTTGCTTTTGGGCCCTTTCTCTGGCCGTGTCGCTTCTCAGCCTCCTTCCCGAGGAGGAACGTTCCTGTTGCCTTGCGGCACTTCTCGACCTCGTTCGAGGCCGACGTTCGTCCTCTTCCTCCTCTTCGCCCGAAACAAGATCGTCTTCTTCCTCTTCCTCTTCTTCATCGCTCTCGGCATACTTGCCCCGTAGATTCGAGGGCTTCACAAGCGTCTTGCGGTAGGGATTTTTCTTCTGTGCCTGCTCTCCCGAAGAGGCAACAAACGAGATGCGGAACGGGTGAGGACAGCAGTAGAGGCATGTTCAGACAATGAGTGATAACAGACCTCGGCAACGGTTACACGTCTTGGCCTGAGCCCCTGGCGAGTAGTAGGCACCTGATAAACCTCATTTCTTTTGGGCTTTTCCTGGAAACATGCAAAGAAGGAATATCTCCATTGGACTCTAGGCTCAACGAGAATTGGCTACGTCAGGAACTACGTACATCAGGCAAATCAAACCGTATTTTCTTGTAGGGTCGGTGATCTTCGTCATCATCGTCATCAACTTCTTCCTCATAATCATCATCGTCAAAGTGTTGTTCCTTTGGCAACGAGCTTTGCCGATTTCGTAAGTTATAACGTCCTGATATTACAGGTCGCTCTTCGTGCTGAGGTAAAGAGAAAAAAAGAAGAAAATATAGTTGGAAATGTGCCGCAATTAATTTGGGGGCCAAGAAGAGAGCATGAACCTTGGGGGCTGGAGGCGAGGTTTTTCCACCAGAGCGCCTTCTTTCATTGCGGTCCGGAGAGTACCGTGTAACGCCTCTGCGCTCTCGTGAGGGGCGGGATTCCCACTTCCGTTTTTTATCGCCACCTCTTTCGTGTTGTGTTACGTGAGCGCGGCCACTTCGTGTTGAGGGAGGCGAATGCGTGTCCTCTTGGTAGCCATTCTTTGACACGGATCGAGAGCGCCTTCCACTATTGTTATCATTATTACCCTCCTGCATTCAACTCAAGTTAAGTGAAGGTCTGGACTTATAAAAAGCGTTAAGATCAGGGATTATAGACATTAGAGTTGTTGCTCTGTGAACCATGAAGGCTCTAGTACCTTCGTTCCATTTTGTGTAACTTTACTATCGCGGTTGTCCCAGTTGTCCCCCTCATCATTTTCATTGGCAAAAGTATATTCTTCATCCTCGCCCGCTCCACCTTCGCCGGAAGAGCTGCCTGCATCTTCCACCTCTCCGTCTTCAGGCTTCCTTAGGTATTGCTTCTCGTTGTCCCGAGGTTCGGTCGTTTTCACATCAGCATCCCCCTCATCATGTTCATCCATTGATCCGTTTTGCGGATTGTCGCCGTTAACAAGAGCAGCGTTTTCATCGTGCCCATCGTCGTGTTTCATTTCCTGGCCTGCAAGCCGCATGCGCGGTCTCTTGCGCAGTGGTTGTTCCATCTACGACTCGGCCGCTCGCAGCTCACCTCAGTGTGTTCGAGATTTTTGGTGGTGCGATTAATTGCAACGCCAACAACGCGAACTGACCTAATCAAAAACACCCAGTGTTGCTTCTCGTTCCCACAGACCTTTGGCGCGATTAGTTTACTCTTCTTTTCTCTAACAGACTGAGCGACCAATCAAAATCAAACGACTGAGGGACGATTTTCCTCAATATTTATTACTTTGGTTTTCTCAATCTTGGCGCGAAAGCTACCAACGGTCTGGAAGGTGTTGTTTTGCAATCCCAACGCAAGTACAAAACTTCTCCCACTCCAGAAAAGCACACATAAAAGAAAATGGCTTACGTTGGACGCAAAGGCTTATTGGGCTGGCTCAACGACTTTTTGCAGCTCGATTACTCCAAGGTGGAGCAGGTAGCATCTGGGGCTGCCCACTGTCAGATTATGGATGCCATCTTTCCTGGTAATCTTGTTTTTCAATTGTTGTTACCCCAATTTTTCCTAACTTCGCCACAGGCAAGGTGCCCTTGCACAAAGTTAACTTCGATGCAAAGTATGACTATGAGTTCGTGAGAAACTACAAAGTGCTTCAGGAGGTTTTTAAAGAGGTTGGAGTCAACAAGGTATGTATGCTTCGTAATAGCACAACTGAGTTGTAAGCAACTCTTAAACTCGCTGCCACCTCCAGCCAATAGATGTTCCCAAACTCATCAAGGCGAAGCCTCAAGACAATCTCGAATTCCTTCAATGGATGAAGAAGTTCTGGGACGACAATTATGCGCAAGATCGCGAATACCCCGCACGTGAGCGAAGGCTCAAGTGTAAATCGCAGTCTGCAAACGGCTCAGCAGCCAGTGCCTCTTCTGCTGCGGCCGCTTCCACTTCCGCTTCCGCTAAGAGAGCACCGTCTAACCAACAGTCTCTCAACACTTCCGCTTCATCCTTGGATAAAGAGAACGACCCGGCGACGGTCCGACCCAACGTTGCCTCTACCAAATCCGTTTCTGCCGCTGGCACTAAGAAGGCTGTCGTTAACACCAAGTCTAAGGCCACCGGGCTCGCATCGTCCCTCACCAAGTCTAAAGCTACATCTTCTACCACACAAATCTCCGGTGCGACTGTTGAAGCGGCCATGTTAGTGTAGAGTACTAATAGTGGCTGCAGAGCTGGAAACGCAGGTGAGGAAGCTCAAGGACAAGGTTGCAGAGCTCAAGTCGACAATTGAGACGATGAAGCCTGAGAAAGAATTCTACTTCGAGAAGTTGCGCTACGTGGAGATTGCATGTCAGAGTCACAATGCAGCCTTAGGCATCTCGACCACAGACTTCATCAAGAAGATCGAGGGCATCCTGTACGCGGAGAGCCATACCCCTGATACTCTCGCCGAGTTGATCGAGCCCACTGTTCAAGATGAATACAATAGCCCGATCGCCGAGGAAGTGAGGCCAAGTGGAGCGCATAAGGACGACGAACTAGAATTCGACGATATAGAAGATGATATCCTTGACGTGGCCGATCTGCCAAGGGAACGAGCCGAAGAGGTGGCGAAGACACAGGAGGTCGACATTGAAGTGAATTTTAGCTCCGCCCCCGAAGCCGCCGGCGACGGTCTGATCGACCTCTCCGCTCCTATCTCTCTGGGTGACTTTGGTAGCACAGTTGCTGAAGAGGATATCTTCTTTTGATGTTCACCCACATCGTTGCTGCGAATTCCTCGATGGCGAGTAAGATCGCTTTCGTTGCGTGTGTACACGCTTCAGGCAACAATGTAACGTATTATTTATTTTTAGTGTTGGTTTAATGTCTCCCACACGTGTCATGTTTCTTATGTGGGTAATAAGTCACCACGGAACAAAGCGTTTCGTCTCACGAGGGGCTCGAAACCTCAGCGAACTCGGCGCAACTTGGGATAAAGGCCTCTACGTGAAAATTCATCAAGACGAAGGGAAAATTCGTGAAAACACTTGCCGGCGCAGGGGAAGGAACATGCTAGCCGCCAGAATGGTTAGTCCTTCACGCCCCTTCAAGCCAATTCCCTGCCGACTACACGCACTCACCACCACGCCCACAGGCTCCGAGTACGACTAACTCGAAAGATTTAACGACTCCCTTAACATTGCCTGAGGCTTGGAGGTAGAGCCTACCTAAAGCCTTGTATCACAGTCCCGTGCCACTAGTCGTACATAACCATGCAAGATGCAAAACTACATGCCTTGCTAGAGAGGTTCGACAAGCGAGAGGAACGGCTTTTAGATGGCCTGCCAATAGACCGCGAGGAACGGAACCGGCTTGCCAAAGAATTGAAGTACCTACGCGAAGTTCGGGACCAGCGTATAGACCAGATACTGCATGAAGCATCAGCACATGCCTCTCTCTCACCGCCTAGCGAGCGGAAGCGAAAGCGCCGAGACACGCTTGACCAGTCTGGAAAGAGGAGAGAGGCCGTCCTTGCCGTCGACAGCTGTTACGACCTGCCGTCAGAGCTGTGGTGCCACATCTTCTCTTTTCTGAGCCGCAAGCAGCTCCTAGCCGCGTCGCTTGTTTGCTCTCTGTGGAGGTACAGAGCTTCAAACCCCTTTATACAAGAGCTGCTACAGATTTTCCATCGATTAGGGGCCTAGCTTTGCACCAGTTCCAGCACGTCAATCTGTGCCTCGCCCAGTTCTCTCCTCCCGAGGAAGTGTTCCGTAAGAAGCTCATCTTTGCCTGCAAGAATCTCCCTTCTCTACGATCTCTTGACCTTACCGGATGGGGAAACAAAGGAGTAAAGGTACTATATGCTCGTCGAATCCCTCCTTCATTCTTTCCTCACCATAACGCTGCTATTTTAGGACATCGGCAGCATGCTTGCGCACCTGCCTTCAAGTTCGCTCTTCCACCTGTATCTTGACAATACCCCGTTCCTAGATGATAAGTCCTTGTTGCTTCTCCCTGGCTCGCTTCGTACGCTGTCGCTCTCTCACTGCAATATAACGAGCCGTGGCGTGAAATATCTCTGCAAGCCACGACGCGCGTCTACGTTGTCTCCTCTACCGACACACGACACGGACTCGAATCTTCCCGCCCCGCCACGGGTGGTGATCCCTTTCCCGCATTTACAGACACTCAACCTGTCCTATAGCCCCAATATCACCAACCAAGGCCTCGCGTACTTGCGACAATTGACATCCCTCACGTCGCTTGATCTCTGCTCTCCTTCCTTCCGAGTAACGAGCGAAGGGCTAAGGCATTTGCCGCCATCGCTATTGTCACTTGATGTGTCTTATATGGACAAGCTTAACGACGAGGGGTGTCACAATTTGCGCATCGCCTGTCCCAACCTGCAGACACTCAACCTATCGAAATGCAACAAGGTTTCCAACGAAGGCATGCAGCACTTGCCGCCCACCCTCCGCACGATCTTCCTCTCTCACTGCTACAACATCACTGACGAAGGCATCGCCTACCTCTCCTCCTCCGTACCTCATCTGGAGAACTTCCACTTCTCTTACTCCTCGTTAACGGATAACGGCATCCGCTTTCTCCCGCGCTCGCTCAAGTTCATCAACCTTTCCTTCTGTCCGCGGCTTACCAACGAGGGACTGAGGTGTCTTCCACCTCAGCTCCACACTCTACTCCTCTCGTACTCTTACAAAATTAACGATGAGGGAATCCGTTCCCTGCCGCCTTCCATTACTTCCCTCAAACTCTCTCGCTTCTTCGATATCACGGATGACGCATTACATTACTTACCTACGCAGTTGCGCTATCTGGACCTCTCCCTCTGCGATAAGATCACGGACGAAGGCATCTCTCGACTGCCCCTGACGTTGCAAGAGCTCAACTTATCGCGATGCGAAGGTGTGACCAATGTTGGTGTGCGCCATCTGCCCGAATCGCTCCGCAAGCTTGATCTTTCCTTCGTCAAGAATATCACCGACGAGTGCCTTCGATCGCTCCCTCCATCGCTCACCTCACTCAACCTTTCGTCGTGCCCGGAGATCACGGGCGAGGCTCTGAGCGCGCTTCCGCCGTGCCTTTCGCACCTCTACCTGTCGCATTGCGAGAAGCTCACCGATAGAGTCTTCACCACGCTGCCTCGCCCCCTCGAAACGCTCGACCTGTCTTCGTGTAACGGGGTTGTAGAAAAGTATCTCATCGACAACTATGTTGCCTGAACGATCGCTTGCCTCATAAAGTGGCTCGCAGTTTCATATAACCTTCTCTGCATTGTAAAAAGAGTCGTTGTAGTACATCCCCTCCTCTCCCCATCCATCGTCTGGACCTCAGGTCTTTACTTTCGTAGCGCTCTGAGGGCAAGTGTGAAGATTGTGACTGCGACTATGCTGCGCTGCTGCGTTTGGGTTAGACTCGTAGATATGTTGGCGCCAAGGTAGGCGCCGACGAGGGTGCCTGCCACCATGGAGGGCAGCAGGGGGCCATAAACATTGCCCAGTCGCAAGTGAGCCCAGCTGCCCACCACGGAAGGTATCACCTACACCAACAGGGAGAGTATAAGAGCACTTCACGGATCCAGCTGGTTACGCGAGGGAGAGCGCGACATACCATGGCGAGAAGGCTAGTGCCCAGCACCTGGGATTGATGCATGTTGGTACAGAGCGTCAACAGAGGCACCATGACGAGCCCCCCTCCGATGCCCTGTCACGCGACCCACAGCGAATTGTCAGTCTCGGCGATGAGGGTTCGGAGACCCGTCTTTCCTGATCAGCGGGGACATGAGGGGGCCACGCACCAGGAAACCCGAAGCGAAGCCCGTGACCGCTCCGATGGCTCCTATGGTGGCAAGGCGAGACGGCGTGTATGGCTCGGCAGGTGGATCTTCTGGCGAGGTGGTGGGTTCGGTGGTGGCGCCCGAAGTGGCCGTGGTGTTTGTACTGGCGGCGGCAAGGTCCTTACTTTGTGGGTAGTCGATGTACGCCTTGACAGCCACCGACACAGAGGCGAGCAGCATGAATACCCCCATGTACCTACCACAGCGAACGAGGCCCGCGTGTTAAACAAGGGGAGAAGTGGAGTGGATCCAAAATCCATACGCACCTGGATAAGTTCGGGGAGGACACCTTCCTGGATGATTTGGCCCCCAGGGAAGCAAAGAGAGAAGCGCTGCCGGCGAGGGCGAGCGCGGCGATCATGTCCACGCCCTCTTCGGCGCCGCCGGCTTGCCAGTATGCGTACGCGCCGGCGATGCCGGTGGAGGCCACGGCAACAAGGCTGGTGCCATGGGCCTGGTGCTGCGTAAGCCGCGCGAGCGAGGTCATCATAGGGATCCCCACGATGCCACCACCTGCAGGATCGCACATTTAAAACTTCTTTAACAGACCTCATCAGCAACTCCAAGGACTATTCCTTCGTTTTTTCCCCCCTCCTGTTTTACTTTGATTATTATTATCGTCAATTTATTTATTGTTCCCTACTTATGTTGTGGAGGGTGGGAGTGCCTTGTCCGACCAGTCCCCCAAAGAAGCCCATCGCGTATCCAATTAAGCCTCCAGTTTTGTGGAGTTGCAGGCCCGTGGGTGGAACGCGAGGGGTTTCCTCCTGAGAAGTGGCCAAGCACCGTCGGAACACGGGGCGCCATCGCGGGAACGACACTCGCGTGTGGGAGGTTTTTGGCCAAAATAAAGCCACGGAGCTGTGAGTTGTTCGAGTGAGCTGTGCGGCTCGCGGCCCTGAGAAGCGGCGAAGCTCGCGATAATAAGGCCCGCGAGCTGGGGAGACCTGTCTGTAAGCGCAGCTATAGTTTATGCTACGGGGAAAAGCCCGAAGACTAGACTTCATTGGACCTGTAACGTTCTGGTTGCGGTGTTCGTTCTGGTCTGGTGGTTTTCCAGTGTGGACAAGTTCTTGTGGGGCGTCAATTATTTTCCATCGGTTTTTCTCTTTAGTCTCCCTTGTGAAAAGTCCCCATTACGCTAAGGGCCGGCAACCTCCTCCGAATGGACGCAGACACGGCATTTGCCGCAGTTCAGAGCTGTGCGTTCTTGCTATGCTTGGATGTCCCTGAGGGCACTGAGGTAGGCCTGGACACGGAGCTATGGGAGGTTGGCCCCCGCTTCAAGGGCATAAAAATGATCCCCCCAAACGTGGCCCACTTCTTCTATTACAGGTACCTGCACCACTCAGTGTTCATCAACAATAACACAGTGGACATGTTGTTGTTGTTGTTGTTGTTGTTGTTGTTGTTGTTGTTGTTGTTGTTGTTGTTGTTGTTGTTGTTGTTGTTGTTGTTGTTGTTGTTGTTGTTGTTGAGTTATTGGCATTAGCACTGAACCGCATCAGTGCAGGAGACCACAGCGGTCTGGGTGGCGGCCCGCCTCCCGGCCGCCGAGGGCGGTTCCTCTACTTGGGCGCGAGGGAAGTCGCCGTTTTCAGATGGAATCCGGAATCGGAAGACTTCATCGAGCCAGACGCCGACGAAGCCGAGCGGCTAGCTGAAGGAGTCCGTAGAATGG
Organism: Acanthamoeba culbertsoni; assembly: GCA_000826265.1. NCBI lineage: Eukaryota > Discosea > Longamoebia > Acanthamoebidae > Acanthamoeba > Acanthamoeba culbertsoni. The sequence continues at coordinate 19,856 of CDFF01072110.1, forward strand.
AGTTTGATCAGTGGCTGGGTCCGTACCCACTGGCCAATGTAGGCAAGTGGACCTCCATATCAAGCCACATCACCACTACCGTCCTGCAGCGCCTGCAACCGGTAGGCCACTGTGTGTGGTCCGAAATGGCTACACAGCGTCAAGTTGAGTCTGCGCACCAGACACCGGCCGACTCGGAGGACACGCTCGCCCACAAGTCCTACTACACTGATATCCCCAAGCGGGCGATACCGCCTGGTGCCGCGCCGCATGAGGTCACCCGATACAGCCTGGACAAAAGCTACATGCTTTCCCTTCTGCTCGAAACCAAGTTTGAAAACGGTACGATCCCCAAAGGCAGCTCTTCTTAAGGTAACAAATTCACGATCACTACAGATTACCGGTTGCTCCTGGGAGAGCTGGAATACAGTTTCATTTGCTTCGTCATGGGGCAAGAATATGAGGGATTCATGCAGTGGAAACGGCTTGTGGACCTTATGTGCAGCTGCGAGGAGGCACTGATGAATCACCCTCAGCTTTTTTGTGAATTTATAGGTCTCTCTCTCTGAAGCGCTTAGCAACTGCCTCTTTGTTTGGTCAGCTGTAACACTTGAGTGACATGTACAGACGTGCTGCATAGTCAACTGCGCCAGGCTCCGGTCGACCTCTTTGCGGACGAGCTCATGTCAGACAGCTTCCTTGTAGCTGCGCTTAAGGTGCCGCTACAATGGTGATCTTGGTCTTCCCTTACCCTTTCCTCCTCTTGTAACCTAAATACGCCACAGAGCTTTTTCGAGCTGACCGAAGACGAGAGGCTTGATGCCGAGCTGACCCGTCGCGGGCGATTCTTTAAGGCATTCGTCATCGAACACTTTGGGTTGGATCTCACCGTCCAGGGCGATGACGACGCACCGACCATCGTGGAGGAGCCCTTGGCCTTGTAGCGGTTTTTTAACGGGAGCCAGTAACGTAACGGCCGGGGTTGTTTTTTTCGAAACAGCCAATGATAAATCAGACACGAAACTGGGCTTCTTGGCTTTTTCTCGGCGGAGTGCCGACGGAAGGTATTTTAAGCGGGCTCAGCGCAACTTCTTTTGTTCTTGGTCCGACGAACGTTACATACCCCTTACCGGCTCCTGCTCCGTACCTTTCACTATCCGCACTAGCATCCGTTCGTTGAACACACTATAAAACATGGGTAAGAAGGCTGACAAGAAGAATAAGAAGGCTGACAAGAAGGTGAAGGCTGAGGTACTAAGTCGATTGTCAGTTTCAGTCTGCCGATTGGCAACATCACGGAGATTGACCACTGATTTGTTAACCAAATAGGAGCCTAAGGTGGAGAAGGGTAAGAAGAAGGCTGCCGAGAAGGCCAAGGGTACTGCCAGATTTTTTGTTTGATTTTTCCGGAAAAAATCGCGATTGAGATGGAACTTTTCTTACGCGCTTCACGTTTTCTACAGAGGAAAAGAAGAAGAAGGAAGAAAAGCCTGTTCCTATGGAGGTTGAGGATGAATCTAGCTCTTCTTCGGAGTCTGAATCGGAGGAGGAGACCCCCAAGGCTGCACCCAAGAAGCAAGAATCTGAGTCTAGCTCTTCCGAGGAAGAGTCCAGCTCTTCTGAAGAAGAGGAGGAAGAGAAGCCCGCTAAGAAGCAGGAGAAGAAAAAAGAAGAGTCTAGCTCTTCCGAGGAGGAGTCAAGCTCTTCTGAAGAGGAGGAGGAGGAGGAAAAGAAGCCCGCTAAGAAGGAGGAGGAAGAGGAATCCAGCTCTTCTGAGGAAGAGTCAAGCTCCGAAGAGGAAGAGAAGGCTCCTGCGACCGACAACAAGAGGAAGCGCGACGAAGACAGCGAAGAGACCCCTGCTGCCAACGGCGACGCCACCAAGAAGGCCAAGACCGAGGAGACTGCCGCCACCGTCAACTTTTTCATCGGCAATCTGCCCTTCAGCGCCGACGAGGAGGGCGTTTCGCAATTCTTCCTGTCTCAGGGCATTTCCGCAGTGCACGCTGTGCGCCTAATCACCGACCGCGATACCGGCCGCAAGAAGGGATTTGGTTACATCGAGACTGACCCGAGCCAGGCTGACGCCATGGTAGCTTTGAACGGCGCTGACTTCGATGGCCGAGCCATAAAGGTTGACCGTGCCAACGAGAGGCCAGCCCGAGCCGAACGCCCCCCGAGGGACAACAGCAGCTGGGGCAACCAGCAGCAGGACAGCAGCACTGCCACTGACGGCAACGTCTTCCTGGGCAACCTCTCTTTCAACTCCACTGAGGACAGCATCTGGGCCGCTCTCGAGCAGTTTGGTTCCATCAAGGCCGTTCGCATCGTTTACGACCGTGAGACGCAGAAGCCTCGCGGCTTCGGCTACTGCGAATTCGAAGACACTGACTCTGCCAACAAGGCCATTGCCGCCAGCGGCACCATCGATATTGACGGCCGTCAGGTCAGGATTGACGCTGCCGGCGCTAGGTCTGGTGGTGGTGGTGGTGGTGGTTTCGGCGGCGGCGGCGGCGGCCGTGGCCGTGGGGGTTTCCGTGGTGGGCGAGGAGGTCGAGGAGGTCGCGGTGGTCGCGGTGGTGGTTTCCGTGGTGGCAGGGGTGGATCGTCCACTCCTTCCTTCGCCGGCAAGAAGACTACCTTCGACTAAACTCTTACACGCTCTTCTATCCTATCCTCTCTCCCGTCACGACACATAAGCGAGCTCGGCTCTCTACATGCTTTTTCTTCCCTCTACCCCTCATGCTCGAACGTGAACAAGGCTTGTGCCACGGGCAGCACGACTGCGTACACCAGCGCGGACCAGTTTTCCCTGTTCCCACCGCACAATAAATGTCACTTGGCCAGCAGTTTCTGTTCTGCCTTAAATATGTCGCTAGGGCTGACGTGGCAATTTTCCTGCCTTTTTTCTGGAAAACTGCGTGCCAACAATAACAGCAAAACAACAAGCAACTCCAGGAAGCATGTCTACCTTCGCACATCGGAACATCAACTGGGGCGCAGTAAAAGATTTTTCGCCAATGTACGTTGTATCATTTGATTCCTACCATTTACCCCAGATACGCTGATTTTTTTTTTCTTGTCTAGCAATGATCGGCTGAAAAGTCATCTTTTTCGAGTCTATTCTACTCTTGCTGCCACGTTGGCCATGTCGGCAGTTGGTGCTTGGGCTCATGTCGCCTACAATCTGGGCGGCCTACTCACCACAATAGCCGCGCTTGGCCTCATCGCCCTTATCCACCTCACGCCTTCAGTTGAAGAAAACGTCTCCAAGCGTACCCTATTCCTCTTTGGCCTTGGCTTCTTCCAGGGCTGCACTATTGGCCCTCTCATCGGTCACGCTCTTGAAGTTGACCCCTCGTAAGTCCTTCCCTACCTGCACAATCCTGGTATATGCTGGTCTCACCGCCATTCCTAGCATAATTGTGAGTGCGTTCGCCGGCACGTTCGCCATCTTCGCCTGCTTCTCTGGCAGCGCTCTGTTGGCTCAGCGCAGGTCCATGCTCTACCTCGGCGGCCTGCTATCGTCCGGCCTCAGCCTCATTTTCTGGCTCGGCCTGATTAACATCTTTGTCCGCGCCGAACTTTTATTCAACGTCTCTCTCTACATGGGCCTCCTCCTCTTTTGTGGCTTCGTCATGTTCGACACGCAGCTAATCATCGAGAAGTTCCATCACGGCAACGACGATCACATCGCTCAGTCGCTCGAGCTCTTCTTAGGTATTTAAGCCCCCAACGTGCTGCCACACAGCTGTTGTGCTTGTGTTTGCTTACCTCTAGTCTCCTAGACTTTGTCAATATCTTCGTGCGGCTTGTGATAATCTTGTTGAAGCACCAGAAGAGGAAGGAAAAGAAGTGAAGGACGAACGCTTCTGGCCAGGCCATCCATGAGAACAAAATAAAACTTTCTTTTGTCGCCTTTCTTTGGCCATAACTAAATAGGAGGAACTCTTAATAATTTGTTCCTTTTCCTTTTCCTTTAGCGTAGCGATATCACAACTCGCGGTCTGCCTTGGGCGTCAAGAGGACGAGCGAGTTCATGTCCGGGTAGTGCACCGACCCGTCGGCGTCCATCTCCACGGCATCGGCCCACTTCTCCCAGTGTTCGGCCGTCTCCTCGTACTTAAGAAGCGACACTCCCGCGTAGACCTGTGGTGGCCACATGGATTGTCAGAACAATGTGCTGGGCACAAGCCAATACGGAGACAACACGTACCTCCAGACTGCGCGGAAACTCCTCCTCGGTAACCTTCAGGTTGACCTTCCTCACCTCTTCGCTGTAATCGCTGCTCTCATATCCGTCCTCGCTTTCGTTGCCGCGCGCGCTATCATCCTGATCCTTCTTCTCCTTACCTTTCTCCTTCTTCCTCCATCGCTTCACGCTGGGCGCCTTGTTCAGCACAGCCGAATCACTGTCGCCCCGACTGGCCCTTATCCTGTCCCGCTTCCCTCCTTTGGCCCCGCCGACGCCGCTGATACTGGGGTCGGACGACCTCCTTTTGTTCTTGGCCATCAAGTCATCCTTCAAGTAATTCCGCTTTCGCTCTTCTTCTTTCTCCCTTTCCTTTTCCTTCTTGTCTTTCTTATCCTTTTTCCCGCTTTTCTTCGCGCCATTCGATTCTTTCCCGTTGGCCTTGGCAGCCTCCTCCTCTTCGGCCTCTGCTGTGAATTGCCAATGGGACGCACGCGCCCCAGCGTCACCGTCAGCCAATACCCTCCCAAACTCAGAACAGGGGAACGGGCTGGGCTGCCCGTCGCTCACCTCTGGCCTTGGCCTCCTTCTTCATGGTTTTGATAACCAGCGATGGTGGTTGCGGCAGCGACCGAAGCACTTCTTCCCGCTTCTGGTCGTTCCACCCAATCCTCTGCTTCACCGCGTCGACATAGGCTTCTCGCAATCCCCGCACCAGTCTGGATTTGAAACAGAGCGCAGTGAGTTGATGAACGCCACTGATGGACAAACATATCAGGAGGTTGACCTATCGGTTTTCCGCTCTGAAGATATTTTGATGTCTTTTCGGCGCATTCGCTTGAACTCTTCTCTCACTCGCACCCCCTTTTTTGTTGTAATCACATCACATCACATCACATCACGCACGGTGTCATCACCAGAGGAGAGTTACGAACACAGGCAGAGGGCGTCACAACCAAACGTTACCTTAAATACAATGAGCTGTTGGTAGATTCCGCGCACTTGCGGATGCCAATGAAGGAAGAACTTGAAGAAGTATCGCTTAAAGAGGATCTCGTGCACGAAGCGTCGTCGAGGCCTCTCCAGATACATATGGATCGTGTTGTAGATGAATGTCAGTGCCTTGATCAGCGTCACGTGGTGCTCGCAGTCGAGCAGAATGACCAATCCCTGAACGCCGAATCATGGAGGCTGTTTAACATAGCCGGGAACGTGTCTCTGGCTGAGGAGGGAGCGCGCACGCTACCTTAAAGAAGTAGTCGTAATCGAAATCGCGGGGAAGGTAGGTGTAGGTTTCTCGAACGCGGGTAAACCATTCCGACAAAATTTCCAGTGATGCTGCATTGCAACATAGGGACAAATAAGGAAGGGGAGGGGAGATGGTAATGGAAGGAGTGAAGAATACCCTCGGTGGTGGAAGAGTCGTGTACATTCGTCTTGGCGTAGAGGACCTTGATGAAGACATTGAACAGGAGAGGATTCTGCATCAACGCCGCGATGCACTGAGTAGCGGCCCTCGTTTTCCACTCGTTAAGTCCCATTTTGTGCTTCAGTTGGTATAAAAACGCGTGCACCAGTTGAGCATAGCCTGTTGTTGTTGTTGTTGTTGTTTGTTTGTTGTTGGAGATATTAATAGAAAATGTGTGAATGTTTAATAATGATAACATATAGAGATGTCTTTGTAGACTCGATCGCTAAGCAATACCTGGCACCATCTCCCACTGTACGCCCTCTCCGGCGGTGAGGTAGTTGGCCTGGTCGACAATGTCCACGAGCAGGCCGACGTAATGGATACTCTCATTGTTAAACCGCTTAAGCCACGAGGTATGGTGAGTCAGTTTCGAAGCGTTGCCGTGATCGTCAATCGCCAAGTAATACTTCCGCATTTGCTTGAACGCCCTTACGCTACACGCGAGCAGGAGGGCTCATGGTTAACGTCCACGACTTCAAGTACGGGCCCTGTAGAAAGAGGTGGGTGGCCTTACTTCTTACTGCTGGTTTGTTCAAGGCTAGAGTACAGGCCCGAATCCTCGGTGGGCTCTGTGTAGTTGTAAAGTAAGGAAAGAGAAAATAAAAGGAAAAGGACCACGAAGTCAGTGGCAACCAATCAATTAGGAGAGGAGTGCACGTGCCTTGTATGAGTTTCATGACATCCTCGCCCAGTTCGGTGTCTTCCTTGCGTGCAGCCTTCTCCTTGGAATCCGGCCAAACACCGTCAAGGGTGGCCTTGGCCAGCGATGGAAAGCAAAAATAGCAGACCGCTGCAAGGGGAAATGGTTAGCGTAAAGAGTAGCCATGAGATGAAGGAGAGAAGAAGAGGATGGATAAGGCGGGCCGCTATGAAGGGGAAAAGAAAAAAAAAAGGGGGGGGGGAGTAGCAGCCCCATACCTAACACTTTGGAAGAGAACTCCATGAGGGCGGTGTAGGCTCCAGTTTTGGCGAGCTTGTTGATGCAAAAGAGCATAGTCTCTACCAGCAAGTCGTGGTACCTCACTGCTATTTTGCGATCTGCGCCGCTGGACAGGAGCCGTCCATCTTTCCATTCTATTAAATTGTTTGTGTTATGGCAAAGCACGGGCGTAAGCGATCGCACGGGGCTAGCCAGATCGAGGAACTAACCTAGATTAAAAATGTCAAACTCTCTTCGCCGAATGATGAGCACCATTTCCGTAAAAAAGGTGTGGCGATCGCCCAGTGTTGCGTTTGATGCCTCTCTCAGAAGAAAATCCCAACTGAAGAACGGGATGAGTACAGAGAAATGCAACAGCCTCCAAGAAAGCATGCGTACAAAATGAGGAGACACTCCTTCGCCTTCCGTTGCGAATCTTCATTTTTGTACGCTGATTTTTCAACGTGTTAGATCGTTGAACAGAATTTAAACAGACTAATGCTGAAACGCAAAAACGCACCCCAGGGGATTTGCAACGGTTGCAGGAGGGCATTTACTTGCTCCACCTTATCGGGGTACTTTTTCTTTGTGAGAGCCCTACAAGAACGACAAAACAGTGAACCTTTTTCTATCTAATTAGTTCTTTATGACTGGAGGCCAGGAGCTCTACCCCTTAATTTGCTTTTGGAGGGACTTAGACCACGCGATGGGCGTAGGCTGTGAGCTATCCATTAAAGTCTCTTTCGCATGGAGGTGGTACGCTTACTTTGTTCCGTGTCCTCCTTGGCCTCCGCGTGTGCGCCAAGACCTTGGTTTGAATTCAGCGGAGGAGGGCGAATACGAATTGTTTTCTTTTTATTTCTCTTTTCACAGAGAACGGAGAGGAAGGCTAGATGGAAGGCGTGGACGCGACATACGCTGAACTCGCGGCTCAGACCGGGTTCCCTGTGGACCAGCTTAAATATCTCACATGTTTGCTGGCTGCAATACCCCTCTCCTACATCTTCCGTTTGCTGGACAACGCCAATGTCAAGCACGTCGTCTCAATTCTCGTCAGTATCTTCTTCTGCCATTTCTCATTGGGCGAGTACTCTTGGATACACTCCTTCATGACGGCCATGATTTCCTACACCCTCATGGCCATCCTCCCCCACGGCGTAGCTCACAAGGCTGTCTTTGTCGTAAGATCCCCTCGCGATTATTGTCATGTTTTCCCTTCTTGATGGTTGTTTACAACAGTTCGCGCTTGGCTACCTTTCCGTTGGGTAAATCAACTCGTACAAGGGTAACCAAAATTACATTTTTAATGACCAGTGTCTCTTACGTGCAGCCACATCTACCGAATGTACACTGACTGGAGTGGCTGGACTCTCGACTTCAGCGGTCCTCAAATGATTCTCACCATCAAGCTCACCACTCTTGCCATCGACTACTACGACGGTAACAGAAGCAATGCAGAGAAGGAAGTGCGTAGCGTCCTGCCTCAACCTCGTATGCTTGTTTCGGTTGTTGATCGGTCTCGGTCGCGCAGCAAATGAGCCCCTTCCAGAAGGAGCACAGGATTGAGAAGCTGCCCGACATGGTCGAGTTCTTCGGGTACGCTCTGTGGCGACACGACGGGTACGCTTTACAATGTCTTAATGGGTGCTATTCGCAGATACGTGTACTTCTTCCCCGGATTCCTTGCCGGACCGGCCATCCTCTTCAGCGAGTACCGAGCGTTCATCAATGGCTCCATGTTCAAGGTAGACCTCTTCCCACTTACTGATACACTTTCGTCTTCCCACTGACCTTTTTTTTTTCCGTTGGGACCTTTTTGCTTTCGCTATCAAAGGACCTCCCCAACCGCTCGCCGCCGAATCCCATCTTGCCCTCTCTCATCGCTCTGGCCAAGGCCATCTGCGTATTCCCTCTTCTTGCTGCTGGCGGTTACTTCAGCCCCATCGATTTGGCCCTTCCCTGGTTCGTCGAGGCTCCCGCCTGGGAGAAGTAAGCACCTCCTTTCCCTTTCTGCGCCTATCCGTTGTTACTTACGCTTCGGCCATCCTTCCACCTTCATAAATTGCTCAACTCAATCAGATTCGTACGCCTCTATATTCACGTGACTCTGGTCCGTATGAAGTACTATTTCGGATGGTTCTTGGCCGAGGCAGCTTGCATCTCCTCTGGCTTCGGCTACAGCGGCAAGGGCAAGAAGGGCACCATCACTTGGTACGTTGGATGTGGTGATACTCGCAACTGTATCTGTGCTCATTGATGTCGAAACCTACAAAGGGATCGCGCTGCCAATGCGAGACCGCTGGCAGTCGAATTCGCGCCCAATATCCGTGGTATCACCGATAACTGGAATCTGGGCACCGCCATCTGGCTCAAGCATTGTACTCTATGCTCCACCCTTCGACTGCTTCCAACAATCATCATCCTATGAACCCGCAACTCATACTCATATCCATCCAAACAGACATCTACCTCCGCTTCAGCGATCAGCGCAGCATGCTGCCCACAATCGCTACTTACGCTTGCAGCGCCTTCTGGCATGTACGTGAATTGATTGTCTGCTCTATCGCCTTGAGTACTATTGATCGGTTGTGGCTGCGCACAGGGCTTCTATCCGGGATACTATCTCTTCTTCATCTCCGCTGCATTCCTCACCGAAGCTTCCAAGGGTGAGCCAATATACTTCCATGATACTAAAAAGAACACCCCTCACAAGAGTGACACCGTTACTCTCTGCAGAGGTGCGAAGAAAGATTCGTCCCTTGTTCATGAAGGACGAGACTACTCCGCTGTATCCCCAAAAGTATATCTACGATGTTATGGGCACCGTAGCCACGCTCATGACCATGAACTACATCGGTGTATCCTTCGTGGTACGTGAACTGATGAATGACTGCGTTCATCGTAATGCTTGTTGGCCTAAACCCACGTACCCTCGACGCGTTGCAGATTTTAGAGTGGGCGCCTGTGTTCCAGATCTGGAAGTCCACCTACTTCATTGGGCATATCCTGCTGTTCTCCTCGTGGTTCATCGTCACCTACATCATCCCTGCCAGGCGCAGGTCCGCGCCCAAGAAGGCAGAGTAACGCGCTCAAGCGTCTCTTGTACATCGCGTGCTGGAAGGAACAACAAGGAAGCAAAAGCTCATTTTACCCCCCCCTTCAATTTGCTGTCGACAAACCACGGTGGGCATGGGCGTATGGCCAACAACGACAATCCATCTCACTCGTCCTGCATCTAATCTTGGGCGGCTAGAATTGCTTGACGTACCAGGCCAGTAAACTTGTTGATTTGGGCCTCAGTTTGTGGACACGAATCTAGGCCGAGATAGACACCTGATTCGTACCATTTCAAACGTACAACTTAATCTCTTCGCGTTTTAGCCGCGTGTGTCATGAACGGACTTGCTGCTGTCTACGGAAACCACCTCGGAGCGCAACTGCTGGGCTTGACCAACGCTATTGATCGCACAGGTCCCAAATTGGAGAGTCCGCCTTCGCCTTCCGATTCATCCACCATGGCCTCCAGTTCGAAAAGGTGGGCTTCAATGCAAGTGCCCCACGAGGAGGAAGAGGAGGAGTACGAAGACGAAATTATAGAGGAAATGAGTGGTAGCTGGACTTCAGGACCTGGTCCGGAAAAAAGCCCTGCTGTATCCAAGGCCGTCCCGCGCGTGGATAGCGTAGAATGGTCGAAAATGGAAGAGGGACCCGATGATGAGACACAAACTACAGAGCCCACGGAGGAGGACGATCAACCGACTGTACGACCCACCAAACGAAAGCGCAAATCCCTGGATGAGAAGGAAACGCGAGAAATCGAGAAAGGAGATCAGCAATCTGGCAAAAAGAGACTGTCTTGTATCGACTGCGGATGCAGGGCGGCGTTAAAAGCCTGCACCAAGGTCATGTGCATCGACTGTTGTGCGAAAGAGGGCCGTGGTACAGACCCCCAGAGTTTTTTTTTTTTTTTTTGTAGGTCTGTCTCATCTTGCCCTTCTGTCCAACAGTTTGCAACGCCCACGCAAAGAAGCTCTACGAAAAGGAGGTGCGCAAGCTGGACCAGCCAACTACGACTGAAAAGGAGAACACCAAAGACAAGGACAAGGAGGCCAAGCTTGCAAAGAAGCGAGGGCGCGTGCGTATCGCGCCGGGAGAAGAGGACGATGAGCACTTAATCACAGAAGGCCTGGAAGAGGACAGCGATGGTGATCGTGACATTGACCGAAACGGCGACATGTTAGGAGAAGAGGAAGAGAGAGGCATGGCGGGGTACAAGGCCAAGCGAGGCGTCCTTTACGAAACGATTGTGAAACAAGACAAGAAGATACGCGCTTTGCAGAATGACCTCAAAGAATTGAGGACGCTTCTGCTATCCGTAGTAGACAAGCAGGCCACGTTCTCGCGTCAGCTACGACACTTATCTGGAGACGCAGAAGGTCTGGTTATTGACGAAGACGATGAGGGAGAAGATGACGATTCTCGATAGGTTCTTTCCGCTTGTGCTCTCGGAGAGAAACAACCAACCGATAATACCTCACCTGTGCTTTATCTACTCATTTTCGCCCATGTACAGCCTACTATTTTTATTTTAAATAGAGTTTTTGCTAAATTTCGGAGAAGAAAGGGTCTGCCTTGATTTGACGGGACAAAGATTCATGAGGATCATTGGCGAAATAATTTAGCTAAATTTAGTGAAATTATTATTTTTCAAATTTTACACATTTCTTATCAGGTAATGTTTGGGATGGCCGCTCGGTAGCAAGGAAGTTCCACTGTGTACCGTTGCTTCTCCGCCTCAAAGAGCTGCGCATTTTCTTTATTTATATACGTCTACAAGAGATCGCTTTCACAATATTGCTGTCCACCACAGAGTTTGTAATGCGGATGAGGAGTTCCCCTCGAAGGTTGAGCTCCTTTCTCTGGCCTGCCCCGGCAGTGTGCCTTTCAAGAGGCTTCCTCTCCACCCCACCCTCTATCCCAAATAAAAACAAAAATCGACACCCAGCCCAGCAAGCTCCAACCACCAGATATCCATGTCACGAGCATTTTCTTACATAAAGACTTATTTTTGGTGGGAGCTGCAACAAGCGAAAAAGTGGGAGCTGGCAAGAATGGGTAAGTATGCTTGGTTTTTGTTTCTTGGAAATATACTCCTGCTTTGTACCTGAAAGCAACACATGTTCCTAAATGTGCAAAATATAGCAATAATGAATCCATTTTTAGACAATTGCTTCTCCTGTGGGCGTATGAAAGATCCCATTAATTGTATTGAACCCCAACAACATGGGAATCGAACTGGCAGAGTCGACGTGCTGGATTCAGGGAAGGAGGACCCGTTCCTAAACGGTGGCAGTGCCGGCCACCATTCCGATCACAATGGTTAGCCCAATCAGATTGTGCACTATTTTTTCCTTTCCTTTCTATGCTTCCAGCTGGCTCTAATATCTATGACACAGTGGGGCGGCTCTCAAGCAATGCCCGTATCTATTAAGCCCGGCTAGATGGTATCTATTTCTCTAAACGTCAGGGCAATCTCATATTTCCTAAGAAAGAGAAGCTAATGAAAGTTTAAAGAAAAGAGTATTCGTGCAGCGCCACGTACTTGGTAGAAAGCATTCACGCAAGACGTGCTGTACATTCAGGCGAATCATGTCGCTTACCGTCATATACGAGGGGAGGCGAGAGGTGGTTAAGCCAACCCCAATGCAGACGCTCTCAGTCGTCCTACAAAAGGCTTGCGAAAAGTTCAAAATCACACCCTCTTCTTATGGCCTTTTGTACGTACTCTTGCAAAACCGTGGCACTGCCAACAGGCGTTGAGTTTATTTATGTTTCATTCAATTGGCAGTGATGCCAGGGGTAAAGAAGTGGATCTATCCCTTTCTTTTCGCATGTCTGGTCTTGCTTCTGGTGCCAAGCTCGAGATAAAACGACGAGCAAACAAGCCACGTACGTATCTCCTGTTTATGTGCAATGGCTCCTGGGTTATTAACGAAGTTCATGTTGTGTGAAATAGCGACGAGTGTGCTTGTCGGGCTGCAGTTGCCAGAGGGCGGTCGCGTACAGGCTAACTTCATGTCCACCACTAGGCTCTGGGACGTGCTCGTTCACTTCGAAGAGCAGAGCGAGGGCAAGCTCAACCTGACCAAGCAAGTAGCCGCTCCCAGCCCCGGCGATAAGAAGCGAAAAGCTGAAGACTCCGAGGGAGCCGTGAGCTACCAGCAACCCGTCCTCTCCTTCATGCAACGCGAGGCACGTTTCTTCCCCCTATCCCTTCTTGTTGCGCCCACAGTTATATGCTGCTATGAAGATCAAGCCTCACCTTGGTGGTGTCACACAGGTGGCTACCGTGACGGATCTCTACAGAAATACATTACAGGATGTGGGACTCAGCGGTAGCAGTCTACTACGGCTGATCTTCCGCCCTACTCAGGCCAGCCTGGAGGATGTACAGAGAGAGCTGGAAGCTGCCAAATCTGCCGAGCAACAACACAACGAGGAACGGAAGAAAGCCGAAGAAGAGCGGGCCAGGCGTAAGGCTCTAGAAGAGCAGAATATGAAAATGATTCAGCAACAAGAGGAAAAGAGGCTCAAGGCTGAGAGAGAAGCTCTGCAAGCAGAAGAAGCCGTCAAGGCAGAGGCAGAAAAGAAAGAGGAAGAGGAAAAGAGACGACTTGAGATTGAGAGCAAGATTGCTGAAAAGGAGAAGGAAATGGAAGAAACTTTCAGAGAGATGGAACGCGCGGCTCTCGAGCAGACCCAAGTCGAGCACATGCGCATCGCTATGAGGTGCGTCTTCCGGAAAGCTATTGGCGATTGCCACTCTCTTCTCATTCCCACTGGATCTAGATCGCATTTCGGCACCCCCGATGCAATGGCTACCTCGACCACACCTTCCGATAGAATGGATGTGGAAACGCCGGAGGCCCGCTCCGCTGCGCCACGTCAGCCGTCCAAGGTTGAGATTCCTGACAGGGAATTGCGCGTGATGCCACCCTCGGATCGACCGTTTGATCCCAGAGAATGTGCGTCTCGCTATCCAAATGATTGTACGTGTCTAATGAAGCCTCGCGTAAATAGTCGAAGTGCCGGATAGCTTCTATGAGGCAACAGAAGACGACTTCAGACTGGCCATGGAGGCCATCAGGTCCAACCGAGCGCGTAGGGAAGAGGAGTCACAGATGAAGACGAAAGAGATGCGAGAGAAGGATCGGATTCGAAAAATCCCTAAGTACCGCAAGGTAGGCATCTCTAATTACACTTGTTGCGACTGATGGAAAGCTAAAAATCATCGTTTCTCAGACCCTCATCAAGGTCCGATTCCCCAATCGGGTTGAAGTGCAGGCCACTTTCCACCCTCTGGAGAAGGCCCAGGCTGTGCACAACGTCATCAGGGACGCCCTGGCCTGCCCTGACCGCCCCTTCTACCTGTGTACGTGCCCCTGCTCCGTCACGCCTGTTGGTGATGCTGGATTGTTAATAATCATGTCTATATGTAATTGCCACTCAGTCACCACGCCTCCGAAGCAGCGCGTAGACCTGACCAAGTCGCTTCTGTCCCTGGTGATGGTGCCCGCGGCCATCCTCTACTTCTCCTGGGAGGATAACCGTATACTACTCCCCTTTGTGCTCAGCCTTCTTCTTCCCTTCCCTTTCCTGACTGGCCTCCTATCGCGCAGGCGGTCCCGCGGTGGACTACCTGAAGGAGGAGCTGGTCCGCGACATTGCCGATCTGATCCCCCCGCCGACCACCTTCCCCCAATCGCAGCCTACGACTACGTCTTCGTCATCGGGTGGGAAGCAGTCCCTCGCAGCCTTGAGCCGCGCTCTGGGTTTCGATCCGGCAGCCCTCACACCTTCGTCATCATCATCGCCGGAGGCGAATCAGCAGCAGCAACAGCCCAGACAGCCCCGCGATGCAACGCGGGACTACTCCAAAGTGGTGCCCAAATGGTTTGTCGGCCGTAAGTGAGCAGAAATAAAGGAAGGCGCTTGAAGTTTCTACCTTGACCGCACAGATTGTACAAGGAAAGCGGTCATTTATTGCCGTCCAAAAGGAGATCGACAACAGCGAATGGAACTTAATTTTCCTTCACGAGGTGCTCTGTGTGTTGATGCATGCACGTCATTTTCGCGACTTTTGTTTGTAGATTCATCTGTTGGGGCGCACCTTTCAAGGGGATGACGAGCTCATCGCCATCATTGATGGTCACTTGGTGCATTCTGTCCTTAAACAGATAGCGCACGCGCAGCTGCTTGTCCTCTCCAGGGCATGGGTCGTAGAAACCTGCGAGCAGAGAGCCCAGCACGGCCCAGTAGGCAGACCGAAGGTTATTTTATTTATTATTTATTTCATATTATTTATTTCTTAATTTATATGGGGAACAGGAGGAGGGTTTGTACCGTAGAGAGTAGCCTTGGAGCCCTCCTCCAGTAGAAGCTGAGAGTCTTCCACCTTGAACTGGAGCGGCACGGTGACTTCAATCACCGACCCCTCCTCGGCCTCCTCCTCCTCCTCCTCCTCGCCGAGGCCGCTCTTATCGCTCCTGGCCTTCCACTTGCCGTACTGAGCCAACACGATCACCAGCCCTACAAAGGCGCATCCCCGCTTCAGGACAGGACACTCCACAAAAGCACGCACACGGAGGGAGGTGAAGTGCACGGACCATGTTTGGCGCGCTCGAGTTCTATTTTTCGCTTCACCTGCGACAGGATGAGGCGCGAGTCCATTTCCGCCTGCTGCCGCTTCTTTTTGATCCCTTCCGAGCGCAGCCGTAGTGTTTCGGCCTTTTTCCTTGACGAGCAGATCAGTAGGCGTAAACGACAGATCACCCACCAATAACGACAAAATGTAGGGAATGTCAATAATAATAATAATAATAATAATAATAATAATAATAATAATAATAATAATAATAATAATAATAATAATAATAATACGCGGAAGCGGTGAGAAGGTAAGGATTCCTTCTTCTTTTTCTTCAAGAGGAAGGGAGCGACGTACTCTCGCTTCCTGCGCACGCGAAGGGGGTTGAACCAAAACTGGGTGGCGGCCATCACGCCGAACACGGGCAGCACGAAGGCGCCCACGTTGGCCCAGCCCTCCCACCCCCGCGTCACCAGCAAAGGGAACGCAAAATGCTGCCCATAGTAATTATACCTACAGGTTTAAAAAGAAATAGGGAAATAATAGAAAATAAAAAAAGACACAGAATTGATAAGAGTTAGGAGAAGAAAAAACAAACATACAATTAACAATGCATCGAGATATATATATATATATAAATGGGAGAGTAGAGTACGAGAGGCTGATGGTGCAGGCGCCGTTGACGGCCATGCCGGTGGTGACGCTGAGCTTGTTGCCCTTGGCGATGCGTCGGGTGTAGCCCAGCCCCAGCGAGGGCACGCCGTCCAGGCTGACCTCCGTCTCCAGGTTGAGGCTCTCCCGCTTGTTGAGCTTCTTCGTGTAATCGAACTCCAGCGACGGAAGCGTGAACGGCCAATCGCCAACGTACTCCACGTTGGCAAACTGTAATGCGATACATATCATTAAATTGTCCGGTTAGTTTTTCCACCACTATAATTATACTGTAAAGATTATTATTTATTATTTATTATTTATTATTTATTATTTATTATTTATTATTTATTATTTATTATTGGGATGTAGGAGTAGCTCCCTGCGAACCTTGATGTGAGAGGAGATGGTGGTGGTCTTGGCCTGTCGGCGGAGACCGAAGCGCATGAGGTTGGTCTGTCCGATGGTGAATTGGGCATCGCCCAGCACCCGCTCGCTCATTGTTTCCCAGAAGTGGAGAGTGAGGTTGCTGCCGTCCCTGCCCACATCGGCGATCACCGCCCCCACGCTATCGTGTGTGTGTGTGTGCGTGTGTGTGTGCGTGTGTGTGTGTCAATGTTTATATATTTTATATGATATATTATAGGAGAGAGGAGGGTGACGACAGAGTGGTGGTGGTTTGCCACTGGGAAGGGAGGGAGGGAGGGAGGGAGGGAGGGGGGGAGTGCGTACTTGGAAGAGGAGAGCCTGGTCTGGCCAATCACACGGAGGTTCCAGCTCTCGGGCCCGGCGAGCAGCTGCGCGTCGGCGAAAGTGGTTTGATCGACGTCGGAGAAGAAT
Source organism: Acanthamoeba culbertsoni (assembly GCA_000826265.1). Taxonomy (NCBI): domain Eukaryota; phylum Discosea; order Longamoebia; family Acanthamoebidae; genus Acanthamoeba; species Acanthamoeba culbertsoni. The sequence continues at coordinate 36,555 of CDFF01072110.1, forward strand.
CGCCGCCAGCCGAGGATGAGACTGCCCGACCGCTGGCCGACGTTGCCGCCCAACAGCAGCATGTTGCGGGAGTCGATTTGGTTCTGGAGACGGAGAATAGAATTAAGAGTGGGAGGAGGACGAGGAGGAGGAGAAGGAGGAGGAGGAGAACAGTGACAGCGCGCCATCGGGTGAAATGCGAGAACGAAGGAAGGCACGACGAGCTAATGAGCAGGGGGGGGGGGACATGCAGTACCTGAAGAGTTTCGTTGATCTGCACGCCAAGGATGAGAGGGACGTTGAACTCCTCCGGAGCCTTCTTGAAACCCGCAAGGACGGTTGTAATCTTGCCCTTCGCCTTGAACTGGTTACGCAGCTCCTTTATTTCCTTGTCTCTCTCAGCTTTCTCGAGATGCTTCTTCAACTATAGGGGCATGAGTACTCGCTTTTAAGCAGTGAGGCAGAAGAACAGGGGTTGGGAGGAAACCTCATCTAGCGTGGGGTATCGCTTGACAAGTTCCTTGCCAGTATTGGACTTTATGGCAGGCAGACCGTAAATGTCATATATGGCACGCTGTTCATCATCCATGAGAACAACGTAAGCAAAATTGATCTGCACAAATCGCTGTTTGGCCTGTTCGCTAACACTCGGATCACGATGATGATGATCAGGATGAAAAGTGCGCGCTAGCTTACGATAGGCCTTGCGGATGTCATTTTTGGAAGCCTCCTTCTTGACGCCCAGAAGCGCGTACAAATCAGTGCCCTCGTCGATTTCCTCGCCTCCACGATCGTCCATTTCTACTAAATTACGGCCGAGATCGCAAAAGGCGCCAAATAAGCCGGATAGCTTGCATTTCGGGGGAGAACGCCAACAATCTTAAGAATAAAAATATATAACCTGAAATTAATGAGGTCTGCGATATTGAGGAAGTGTGAGGAACCCTCAACAGAACGACAACGGCAGTAACGCATGGAAGCAAGGCCCCTGTTGCTTTAGCGCACAAACTCCTTTTTCCAGGCTAGAAAACTGCTCAGTGGGTTAAGTACTTTGGCCAAGCCGCAATAGCCTCAAGATGTCTATGCGGAGTTCGGTGTCTTTGGAGGTGGATGTGCTCCAGTCAAGATCCGAGATGAGGATTGAGAGTCTTCGTCAAAGACCTGTATCGCAGATGTTCTCCCCCAAGAGCCTCGACCAGTACTTTGAAAACGAGGGCGACGGAGTCTCACGGGATCAAGAAAGCATAAACAGACGCACAAAGGAGAGATGGAGCTTTCGAGGGCGGCACAGCCCTCGCAACAACGTAGAGCTTATACGACTTAATGCCTCCCCCGACAACGAAGGGAGCAGGAGCAGAGGGCACACAACCCTCACCCCATCGTCCCCGTCAATGGCCGCCGACGATGTTTCGAAAAGACGGTCTAATACTTTCAAGTTGGGCAAAATGTTCGGAGACATGGGCAAAGGCGTTTCAAATGCCATGGCGGCTATCCCTCTCACTCCTCGGTCAGCCGACAGGCAAAAGCAAGAACGCGAAAGGATACTCGCCGAGGGGGCGGGACAAGCCGAACAAGAGGCCGGCAACGCGGAAGACAGAACGAAGTGGGAGAAGAAAAAGAAGGCAGTAACAAAAGGGAAAATGAATGCGCTCTTACACTCGTTTGGATCTTCTGGGGACTCCCTCTCCCGACATATCAGAAAGCGATCCGTCAGCGCCAAGATAGAGGACGAAGGGACAATTGGAACCGAGAACGAAAGCGAAAGCGAAAGCGACGAGCACTCCAAGCGAAAAGGAAGCCGCATCGGCGAGCGGGCCAAGAGCTTCGGAGACCTCAACAAGGTCACCAAGCGCTTTCCTGTGTCGCCGCTTAAGAAGAGAGGCAGCACCATTCGGGGCCGGCCTGCCGAGCCGGAGACGAAGGAACACACCGAACAGGCGGGAAGCGAGAGCGGTTCGTGGACGGTGTTCGGAGGCACGCTGGAGGACGTGATGAAGTTTCAGGTTTGCTCTCTCCTCCGTTTTTCCCTCTTGCTCTCTGACTCCCGGGCTTGCAGACCGACTTCGTGGATTTGGACATTCCAATCGTGCTTGTGGCGATCACATCTGCGCTCATCAAAGTGGGAACTGATCGTGAAGGGTTATTTAGGTACACTTGCCTCACCCCCTCTTACATGATCTACCCGGGCGGATATAGACTATATTACCTTCCTCACAAACAGAGTGCCGGGGAATAAGACACGAATGGACGCTCTCAAAGCGCGGATTGCAGAAGGCGATTACGACTTTGACGAGGATCACCCCAATGTCCACGACTTAGCCTCCCTGCTCAAGGACTGGCTGCAGTCCCTGAAAGAGCCCGTCATCCCGGCCTCGCTGTAGTACGCTGTCTCCTCTCTCCCATTTGTCGCTCCCGCGTCAGGGCCTTTCCTCGTACCCCGGCCGTCACTCACGTAAGCTTACGTGGCTTTTCCAAAGCGATAAATTCATGGAGAGTGTGCCCAAGCCCAAGGAGTGTATCGCTCTTGTAGAGGAGTTACCACCGCTCAACAAAAGCGTGCTCAAATATGTCATCGCTTTCCTGCAGACGCACGTATTACGGTACCAGACTGCCTCTTCTTCCTCTTCATCTCTTGTGGGCTGGCTTAATGCTGTCTTCAGGCCAGAGATACAAAAGATAACACGAATGGACATCAAGAGCATTGCCACCACATTTGCTCCATGTCTGCTACGCAGCCCAGAGGTGGGCGATATGCAAGCGATGATGTACGACCTCCTGTTGTTCTTTGGCCTCAGACGTCTGTACGTTTCTCACCGCTATACAGGGCGAACATTCAACAAGAGATCAAGCTCGTGGTGAACTTGCTCATGCTACTCAACAGCGTTGTTGTTGGCGAGGCAACACAGCCAGCAGTATAAAAAGAACTCTCTCCTATTGGCGAAGTTTTTCCGCCATGAGAGCTTGCAACCCATCGGCGTGAGCGTCCACAGCCGGAGTGTTGCCGTTTTCATGTCACTTTCAACCCACTCCGGGTGGAAGCTAACAGGCCCGTATTTGTGGTTGGTGTAAAAAGTCCCAAGTAGTTTTAATTTAAGGTGGCTGTAATAAGAAAAGAAGCATTGCGGTCTTTCGTCCTTACTTGCGTCGCCGCCGGAGCCCACAAGGATCTCACACTAGCCCAGCGTGAAGCAGGCGAGCTGCAACGACAATGACCCTTCTTGAACTGGACACGTGGGCCGCCCCCACGAACTGGGTTTACCTTCTTACGTCGGCCGCCGTCGTCTTTTTCCTCGTGGATCACCTTAACACTCTGCGAAAGCGCAAAGGCCTGCCGGGTCCCGCGTTTGCTTGGCCATTCTTCGGCGCCATCTTCGAGATGGTGTGGGATCCCACCACGTTCTGGGACCGTCAGGAGAACTACGGACCCTTGTCCTGGAATGCCCTTTTCGGCAAATTCATGGTCTTTTCGCGCGAGACCGACTCGTCTATTAAGATTTTTAAGAGCAACAGTCCCGAGGAGCTTAAGATCGTACTTCACCCCAATGCTGTCCGTCTCCTCGGAGAGGACAACATCGCCTTCATGCAGGGCCCTGCCCACAAGGAATTGCGAAAGCGCCTGTTGCCGCTCTTTACCAAGAAGGCCCTCGGTGTCTACCTCAACATTCAGGAGAAGACCATTCGCGAGCATCTTGCCGAGGTACCTTCACAACTCAATCACACTCCCATCATCACTATTTATCTCACTGTCCATTACAACGAGTCCATTATTGTACCACTTACTCACTATTCCATTGTAGTGGTTCAAGCAACCTCAGCCTCTGAGGATGCGCGAGTTGTGTCGTGATCTCAACGTCGAGACCTCTCAATCCGTTTTCATCGGTCCCTACCTCACCGGTGAGGAGAGGAAGGAGTTCGCCAAGAACTACATGATGATGAACGAGGGCTTCCTGGCCTTCCCTCTATGCCTCCCCGGCACCTCCCTCTGGAGGGCCGTGCAGGCGCGCAAGAAGGTCGTCGCCACGCTCACCGAGTGCGCCAAGCGCAGCAAGGAAAGGATGAGCAAGGGCGTCGAACCTGAATGTCTGCTGGACTTCTGGATGGAGAAGACCGTCGCCGAAATTGAGGAGGCCAAGGCCACCGGCGCGCCTGCTCCTCCCCACAGCTCCGACCACGAGGTTGCCTGCACTACCCTTGACTTCCTCTTCGCCTCCCAGGACGCTTCCACTGCCTCGCTCGTGTGGACCTGTGGCCTGGCGCTCACCGGTAACCCCGACGTGCTCGAGAGGGTGCGCGCTGAGCAGCTCAAGCTCCGCCCCAAGGACGATCCGCTCACCACCGACCTGCTCGGCGAGATGACCTTCACCAACCAGGTGGTCATGGAGCTCCTCCGTTACCGCCCTCCCGCCACCCTCGTGCCGCACATCGCCCTGAAGGACTTCCAGCTCACCGAGGACCTCACCGTCCCCGAGGGCTCGCTTGTCGTGCCTTCGGTGTGGGGTGCCTGCCACCAGGGCTACACCAACCCCAACACCTTCGATCCTGACCGTTTCAGCTCGGAGAGGGGTGAGGATAGGAAGTACGGCAAGAACTTCTTGACCTTCGGCAGCGGCCCCCACTACTGCCTCGGCAAGCAGTATGCCATCAACCACTTGATGTCCTTCCTTTCAATCATGTCCCTCAACGTTGAGATGACGCGACACCGCACCCCTGAGAGCGACACCATCGTTTATGGCCCTACTATCTTCCCCGGTGACGGCGTCATCGCTGAGCTCAAGGCTAAGAAGTTCTACTAGGAGCTCATTCCTTTTTTTTTTTTGCGCACCCCACTCTCGAAACTGCGCATGTGCAGTGAGCCAGGAGCGTTTGAAAAAGGGGTGGGTGCGCTATTTTGTTTGTAGTTGATGGAGCCCCGCACATAAAATATTTTCTAAGATTTCCCTTTTATTTTAACAAAGGCCGCTGTTCATTTATGGCGCAGGGAGCGCCTGTCCCCCACTCCATCCCTGAGGCTCCGGAGCCCGAGAAGGAGGAAAGCGTGGCGCACCTGTTGTCGGAGACCTACGACAGCCCGTCAGAGCCTCAGACCGCCAGCCTGTATGTCCTCCCCCCTTGCTTCTCTGTCACGCACTTTGGCCAGTCATGCCTATCCTGCCTTAAGCCTCTGTCACGTGTAGAGAACGGAAACGCAGGTTATGGAAGCTGGCCATCGGTTTGGCGTTGATGGTCGGCTATGCTGGCTACTACGTTTGCCGCTCGAACCTCTCCGTGGCTTCACCGACCCTCATCGCTGACTTGGACATAAGCAAGTCAACATTTGGTAAGCTATCCTACTGTTTTCAGTCCTGCACTCGTCCTCACTCGGCAGGGGTCAGGCATCGTGCTTACCGCTGGCACGGCTGCTTATGCCGTTGGCAAGGTTGTGTCAGGTTCTTTCATCGACACGATAGGCGGCAGAAAGGTAGACGTATTTCTTTGTCTATCCTGTCTTCGCAGTTTACACTCACCTGCGGTGAACGTCGAAGGTGTTCTTGTTGGCCATGCTCCTTTCTATCGTATGTACGGTGCTCTTCACCTTCGGCTCCGCAGTATGGTATTTCACTATCGTCTGGATCGGCAACCGCTTCGTCCAGGCCGCTGGTGCGCTGCTGTGTTGGCTCTACTCCGTATTCCAGTCAGCCTAACATCATGAGCCTTGGCCCCACACAGGCTGGCCTGCGGCTGTCAAGATAACCTCCGTTTGGTTTCACCCCTCCGAGTTTGGCAAGGCCATGGGCTTCATCTCGCTCAGCTTTTTGTTCGGTGGTAAGCCCCGTCGCCTCCCTCCATCCCCCTCTTTCCCTTCCTCCAGGAACAAAACGCCTGCGCTCATGCAGATGGTATTGCGCGGTTCTACCTCGTCGGGGTGCTGAAGCTGTCTGACGAGAGCTGGGTGGCCGTGTTCTGGGTGTCGGCCGTCACGCTGAGCGTCATCGGCGTGATGTGCTTCTTCACGCTCAAGAGTTCGCCTGCGGACGTGGGGCTTCCCCTTGAAGAGGATTCCTCCTCGGGACGGGACTCCAAGCCTGTCGAGACCGACAAGGCCGCGTCAGCTCTTTATGTGGACGAGGACATCGGAAATAGCGGAGATGGAGCACCGGTGCACCTCCCCCTTCTTCTTCCTCTTCGGGCGAAGTTGGTTCGGCACTGTTTGTACTGAAACTCGTCTCTCCTTCGATACTGAGTAGATGGTGCTCAAGGAAGAAAACGAGCCGCTTTCGTTTAGAGCGAAGATGGTGCCTCTGCTGTTGAACGCACGGTTCTGGCTGCTCTGCTGCATGTCCTTCGGCATGACAATGCTGCGGTCGACCTTCAGCGACTGGACGAACGTCTACCTCACTGACGAGACCCATGCCAGCGCTTCCGAGGCCGCTCTCGCCAGGTGTGACTGAACTTCTTTCGTTGGCATATCACGAGTTTTTTCTTCTCCTTCTCCTTCTCCTTCTCCTTCTCCTTCTCCTTCTCCTTCTCCTTCTCCTTCTCCTTCTCCTCCAGACGCTGACCGCCCGGTCCAGTATTCTGTTCCCGCTCAGCGGCGGCTTCAGCTGTCTGTTGGTCGGATGGCTGAACGATAGGCTGTCCCGCGGCTGGCGAGGCATCATGCTCATTGCCTTCCTGGCCGCGCTGACTGCCACACTGGGCCTGTACGCCCTTCTACCAGGCCACAGCCTCTGGCTCGCGCTCGGTAGGCCTCCCAATCTCTTCCAGTGACTGCCTATCCCTCCTCCTCCTCGCCTCGAGGCGAACATACGCCAATAAGCTAAGAGGTCCTGCTTCCGTATGCTCTGCAGCTTTTTTCACGCTGGTGGGATTCACCCTGACGGGCCCGTACACGCTCCCGAGCGGCGCGCTGGCCCTGTCCATTGGCGGCCCGCTGTGCGCTACGGTGTCAGCTCTGGTGGACACGGTCGGGTACATAGGCGGACTCCTGGCGGGATACCTGGTGGGCCTCATTTCGGAGACCTATGGATGGAGCACCCTGTGGGGCCTCCTCGCCATCGTCTCCACCACTACAGTGTTGAGCACAGCCGCCTTCGCCATCCTCGACCACCGGAGCGCGCTGCAACAAGCCACGCCAGAAGCACTTGGAACATCGACTACTTCTGGGATCGATTTTGAGATGCGTGAGATGGCCTTCGGCGTTGAAGGGGAGGAAGAGGCCAGCCCGCGATCTGTAGGAGGTCCATGAAATTTTTGTCAAATTCGAGGAAACCAAAATATTTTTGGTAGATTTTTTTTTTGTTGCTTGCCCTTCAGTGCATAAACTGATGGAAGATGACGACTTTGAGGCGATTGAATTTGAGGGTGAATTGGAAGGCATGGACGAGGATTTCAACATACCCGTTGGATTAGTGCCCTCACAGAAAGCACCGACAACTGCCCCCGTTCAGTTAAAGATCGAGACGGTTGACCCTCCGCCGTTCACCGCCCCTCCACCCACTCTGCATCCGCCCTCTCTTTCCTCCTCTTCTGTCTCTGTCTCACCCTCTCGTGCACTTCCCATCGCCCGCACACAGGCACGTAGAGCCTCCCCTCCCCTTTATTTTATGGCCTTCTTTGTTCATCTTATCGTGTATGCGTATTGCCAGCCTCACGCGGCATCCGCTGCGAGGCCTCCACCAACCATCCATACTGCGCATGCATCGCAGCCTCTCGCCAGGGCTCGTGCTCCCTTCTCTACCTCTCAACAAGCTCCTGCCGCCTCCGTGCCCTCCCGTGTCGTCAGCACCCCCAACAAGCAGAAGCAAGCAGCCAGCACGCACCCAAGTGTGGACTCCTCCCTGTTCGCCTCCTCCCTACGCCGGGCGGAGCGCGATCCGGCCGAATCGCCTCTGAAGCGCTCCAAGGTGGCCCTTGAAGTGGGCGACCAGCTGTACCCCTTCACACCCTCGGCCTCCGCAGTCGACTTCCCCACTACGCCTCTCGGCCGCCCGCGCATCCCGGGCCCTGCCGGAGAGCTTTCCGTCCTGGCGTCCGTCAAGAAGCCCAGCAGCGCCGCGGTCACCGGCCGGTCGCAAGAGGGCGGCGGACGTCTGCTGCAGGCGCCGAGCCTCAAGGCGGCGCCGGCCGCGCCGTCGCCCATCATCACGCGAGGCAGTGACCAGGTCGTGTCGCCCACCGACCCGGCGCAGGACGTGGACTTCTACACTGGGCCCTGGCTGTCCATGCTCGAACACCTCCAGCTGCCGCCCTTCACGCCTCCCGAGGGCAATGCCCTCCGTTTCAAGTACAGCATCGATTACGTGCTACGCGATGGGTACAGATTGACGTTGACGATATCCATCCTTATGAACGTGTTGAAGTAAGAACAAGTCGCGACTTTCGCATGTGTGTGTGTGTGTGTGTGGCAGATGGCGAGAAAAGGTGCCACAGTTGGTGGTGGTCATCAAGTCGATCGCAACGGAAAGCGACGCGAGTGTGACGGTGAAGGACCCCACGGGCGAGATGCAGGGCACCGTCCACTACTCGGCGCTGGACAACCATCCCAACCTCATCAAACGCGGGGCGGTCCTCTTTCTGCGCCAGGTTCGCCTCGCCTTCAGCCTTCCGTGTGTGTGTGTGTGTGTGTGTGTTGGGAGGAATATCTGATGACCTCTCCGCTTCAGGTGTCGGTGTTCACGCCCGTGCCGGGCTCGCATTACCTCAACATCACCGACTCGAACATTATCCACATCTTCTCGCAGAGCCTGCCGCTCCCTTCGGTAGGTCCCCCTCCCTCGATACGGCACACAAGCAAGCGGTCACCGTAGTAAACAAAAACTGCTACCAGGCGCTCTTGCGTACCAAGGCCTGGCGACACACGTTCTCGCCGCTGGAGGCGTATGAGGGCAGGCACGCTCCTCCGCAGTCCGCTCGAGGCGCCGGCCACACGCGAAGATCGGAAGAGATCCGTAGGGCCCATCACCCTCACCACCAGCAGCAAGCCACGCCTGGCGGACTGCGTGTGCCGCCTGCGCGACCAGCCGCTGGCGCCACGACTCCCTACAGCGTCCCCAAGGCACAGGCCAGCGCGGATTCCGCTGCGGCGGCCCGGGCGCAGTCGCAATCGCAATCGCAGACTCGCCCGCCGCCTAGGCAGGTCGCTGGGCCTGCGCGCGGAGGGGTGCACTCGCAGGCACCGCCGAGACCTGCTGCGTCACAACAGCGGCCACAAGGACAAGGCTATCAGCAGCAGCAACAACAACACTATCAGCAGCAACGGCAACCACCACCGCGCAGGGAAGTGCTTCCTGCGGTGACGGTGTCAGAGGGAGTGGACGACATGGACCTCTTCTATGCCGGTCTCGATGTGGACTCTCTGATCAACGACGCGGGTCACAACGCCCAGTAGGGGGAGACAACAGCGGTGGTGAGGGACAAAAGAAATACAATGTACAAAACAGGCATTCCTTTTAAATATATTGTTGTGTGCGCGTTTTCAGAGAGTTCCCTGCCAGAAGAGGGCGAGCCAGCCGGCCACGTACAGGAGGCCGCCCACTGGCGTGATGGCACCCAGCTTGCGCTGCTCGGTGAGCACCAAGGCGTAGAGGGAGCCGCTGAACAAAGCCGTACCTGTTGGTGATAAAATGATGGTCAATAGCGTTTAGCTCACGCCAATGTGTAGTGAACTGAAGAGGGGGAACAAAGGCAACACTCACCGGCAGTGAAGCACCAGCCTGCGATGCGAGACTCGCGGGGGGCGAAGGCGGTAGCGAGAAGACCGATTGCGTGGATGAACTGGTAGTGGACAGCTGTGTCCCACGTCTTGAGCAGGGCTTCCGCCCTCTGATTCTTTAAAGAGTGCGCTCCGAAAGCACCCAGCAGCACCCCCACTGCCCCAGACAAGCAGCCAAGCTTGAACCAAAGCGGATGGACTGTGTGGCATTGTCAAATATGGAAGTTGAGAATTTCTAATCTACCAGCACGTACAGGACATCTTGCGTTTCGTATGAGCAGACTGATTACTTTTTATGTTTGTTTTCAATAAAAACACAATTTTATTTCTTTCCTTTTCCTTTGTAAATCAGTCCGTCATGCTCACCTCTTCACGAGCCGAAGGCGTTGTCCACGGAGTCGATGGGCTTGAAAGAGTACTGGCCTCTGCCCGAGAACTGCAGCACGTACTCGTGGTACTCCCACAGCGACTTGCGGTGGGACACGGTGAAGAGGGTGATGCCCAGCTCCCTGCATCGCGTGTAGATGAAGCCCTCCACGTCCACGCTCACCGCGCTCGTGCACTCGTCCAAAATCGCGAACTGCGGCTTGTGGTAGAACAGACGCGCCATGGCCACCCTCTGCTTCTCCCCTCCGCTCAGCACATCGGCCCAGTCTGTGGAGGTCAGCGGTCGTAAATTGGGAGGGGTGTGATTAATTAATTGTTCCCATAGCTGGGCTCGATCAGCGAAGGAAGGAAGGAAGGAAGGAAGGAAGGAAGGAAGGAAGGAAGGAAGGAAGGAAGGAAGGA
>CDFF01072110.1:47063-58967 GCA_000826265.1 Acanthamoeba culbertsoni
GAAGGAAGGAAGGAAGGAAGGAAGGAAGGAAGGAAGGAAGGAAGGAAGGGGCGAACCTGAAACGGCGTCCCAACCGCCCTCGCGCTCAACCAAGTAGTCGAGCTGCACCTGGCGGAGGTATTCTACGAGGTCTTCGTCCGTGCCGCCAGCCTGGAGGAACTGCTCCTTGGAGTGGGGGTAGATGACCTGGTCGCGGAGGGTGCCCAGGGCGAGGTAGGGGCGCTGGGGCACGTAGAAGAGCTTGTTCTTGGCGGGCTTGGTGAGGGTGCCGCCGAAGAGGGGCCAGAGCTCGCCCAGGATGCGGAAGAGGGAGCTCTTGCCGCAGCCGTTGGGGCCGGCCACGAGGACGTTCATGCCGGAGCGGACCTCGAAGCTGAGGCTCTCGATCAGCACGTCGCCGTTGGGGGTGACGATGGGCACGTCCTCGAAGCGGATGATGTGGTCCTCGTTCACGATGCGGCCGCTGTTGGGGATGAGCTCGCGCGCGGGTCTGTCCCCGGAGGACGAGGACGCGGCGCCCTGGTTCTTGTTGACCATCGTGCGCTTGTAGGCCCCCGCGTTGAGGTCGCGCAGCACGGTCTGCAGCTCGGTGACGCGCGCCGTGTAGCCGGCGAGGCGGGTGAGCTCGCGCCCGGCCAGCACCAGGCGCCCCACGGCGAGGGCCATGTTCATGAGCATGCGCCCGCTGCGGTAGTACTCCTCCATCAGCTCCGCCTGGCTCGCGTTCCGCAGCTTCGCGTTGTTGAGGTCGAAGAAGGGCCTGCTCACCACCAGGTACCCCACGCACGACGCGCAGTACTTGGCGATGATGCTGTCCACGATCCCCAGCAGCGCCCTGAACTGGATCGAGTGCCGCAGGTGGTTCACCAGCCCCCGGAACGACTGGTTGATCACCGAGCGCTCCTTCTCGTTGCCCCCGTAGAAGGCCACCTCCTCGCTGTGCGTGATCAGACGCGAGTTCACGAACCGGAACTCGCCCTCCAGCTTCTGCTCGTTCACCGTGAACTTGCCGATCGGGCGGCGCAGGCGCGTCAGCAGCAGACCCGACACCAGCAGATACGCCAGCATGCTCGCCGGACCTGCCATCCCATAACACACAGAGCGTTAATTCCTTCCACCGCTTGCTTGCTTGCTTGGATTATTTGGTTGAACGATTGGTGAATAAATGATCGAACGCAGGCGAGGCGAAAAAGGAGAGAAGGGAAGGAGAGGAAGGAGGGGAAGGGAAAGGCAAGGAGGAGGACGTACCCTGGGCGCCGATAGCGCCAGAGAGCTTGCGCGCATAGATGAAGATGTCGAGGATGGGCTTGCTGATGTTGGAGTAGAGCTCCGACACGCTGGTACAGAACTTCTCCACGTCCTGCGTGAGCAGCTGATCGGCGTTGGCGATACGGTTGTCCAGATTAGACACCTTATAGTAGGTGAAACCTGAAGTGCACGAAGAAGGGTTGGTAAGGATGGGAAGCAGGAGGGGTGAATCGACGAGATTGACTTGCGATTATGCAGGAGGGAGAAAGGGGGGGGGGGAAGCGAACCCTTCAGGTACTCTTGGTAGAGATGATGAGTGAGACGAGAACGGAAGCGAAGGGCAAGCTCGTTAAGGCCGTAGCGCAGAAGGTTGTTGACGAGAGCGATGGGGAAGAAGGCCATGATAAAGTTGAGGAAGACGACCAAAAAGCCTTGGAAGTCGCGCGTAATGATGGTACGCTCAATTGCAGTACCGTTCTTAAGCATCCACACGTCACACCAGGTACGAGCAAGCATCATGGCTGCTACAAGGACCATGAATCCGCTCTCGGGAGTGAACGGCCCAGGAATGAGAATCTTGAGCAGCTTCCACAAGCGACCAAAGAAAGCGCCGTCAACAGCTACTCTCTGGCGAGCCGATGAGTCGTCCTTCTTCATCTGGAGGAACTCCGGACGATTACTCTTCGAGGCCCACTTGCCGGTAGTGACCACATACACGGCCGAAGATGCGACGATTGCAAGCAAACCCAGAGTCCGCTTACGACTGCTAAAAATGATCTGCACAATACGTAGCAGTCCACTTCTACTGGCCCCATTAGGCACCACAGACGCCACCGGCGCCAACTTGGAATGTGCGCCCATCTTCTTCTCGCGTCGTGTGGTCGGGAGTATGAATTATCCCGCCTGCGCGTATTTTCCGTCACGCGGTGTGTCTTTTCTGTCAAACTCAGAGTTCTTAATTTTTATCCCACTGCGAATCGTTAACGCCGGGATCACAACACAAAATGCTGGTTTATTCTGTTGTTATTGTTTGTTTATCGGGGCGCGAAAAGGGGTTGATTAACGCATTAGAAGGGGGAATATCCCATGCCATAGCCGAACATCCTCTTGAGACGTTCGAAGATGTTCTCCCTCCAGGCCTGCTGTGTGCGCTCTGCTTCAGCTTCGGGGACGCCCTGCTGGATCAGCTTCATATCGCAGCCCTTCTTACCCTCGCTCAACTCGATGGTGACCATGGAGTAGTGACCTAGAAATGGTGACACACTGGACACGTGAGCACACATATATAAATATAGAGAGAAACCAAGCCAGCACCACGAATTTGTTTGGTAAATAGAATGGGTAGAATAGTGAAAAAAATTCCTGTTTAGACGTAAAATTATGATTGTTTTTTTTTTTTTAAAATTTATTCGCCTTTGTGGTTGTGTGTGTGTGTGTGTGTGTGTTTGTGTGTGAGTGTGGAAGGGATGCGCAGTGTACCCTCTGGCCAGGTGCTGGTCCTCCACTTCTGCACGATCCTCTCGTGTGGGAGAAGTTCGATGAACTCACCTTGAACGTTGCCGCCAAAGAGGCTGAACTTGCCGCCCTTCTGGGCATCCAGCTGCACGCTGCTCTGCGTGTAGGCCTCGACTCGCCGCGGGTCCACCAGCGCCTCGTAAATGTCGCTCGGTCGCGCGCCGAAACGGTCGGTGAACTCGACGGTTGTGGTCTTCGGCCCGCCCGCGGCGGAGGTGGTCGAAGAGGTTGGAGAAGAAGATGAAGAGACCGATGCGGTGGAAGAGACCGGCTTCGTGGCGGCCTGTGGTGAGAGCGAGTGAGACTCCTACAGTCAGATCATGGATATGAGCCAAGCGGCATCACGTACGTGACCGTTGGCACTTGCGGTCGGAGGAGAGTCCACGGCGGTTAGTGGTTTAACCTCCTTTACCTCCTGGAGATAACCGCGCATGGCTGGATAGCAGAATATGAGAAGGGAGCTTTGAGACATGATAAAGAGAATAAATTTAAAAAATATATTTTTTTCCCAATCAAATAAAGAAAATCTATTTATATTTATTGATTTATTTAATTAATTAATTCATCTATCTGTACAAAGGGTTAGTAGCTAATACCTCTAAATTCATTAACGAAAGTCTCGAGCACATTCCTGACTTTGGGGATGCCTTGAGCGGCCACTATCTGCCTCACAGCATATTTGTCACCGGCCTTGGACACGTTCACTCGAATCTGCAAAGAAGTGTTGTATTGAGCAAATGAAGCGCTATCTTGAATCGCTAGGAAAGAGGGTTACCTCATGCTCGTCAATGTCGTTCTCGAAGTAAACCTCGGGAAGATCAAAGTTGCCTTCCACCTTCTCACCCTGCAAGGTACCTGAGCAGTGACAAAGGTTTTCGAGTAAGATAGATTGCTGCAGGAGGGAAGGCGAGGAGGACTACAAACGCACCGGCCCACTTAAATTTCATCTCAAACTCGAAAAAATGCAAAATCTTTCCCTTGCGCGTGTTTATGTGACACTCGCCACTTAGAGTGTCAAGTTTCGTAATCTTCACTATATCTTCGCCATTGTCGATAAATTTAACACCCTCGGCAAGCTGTGGCAGGCGTTCCTGGGCCCAAGGGAGGCAGTTCTTTTCGGTCCTGTGAAGATCTGCAGTTGAGACCAATGTTGCAGAGCATAGGAACTAAAATTAGAGTAACTGCTCACCAGTGCCAATTATTTACATTCGTGCCATCGCTCCGTTCCGCCACGATCCACCTGGGGTCGGTTTCTCCCAGCTTGGCCATTTTCTCAGCAGCAGGCGTTGCTTGCTAGCAATCTCTTCTGTTGCTTCTCTACAGAAGAAACGCGAAGAGCACCAACAAGTCTCTTCCTCCGCTACTCCGCTAAATAATTCGCATATTTAGAATTTAGCCTGAAATCTCTGGACTTCTGCCTCGAAATCTGCGCCACTAATATCCTTTTCTTCGAAAAACTAGGATTCCCTAATTCTCTGGGGGGTAGACTCGAATTCCTCTTTATTTGATTTTATTAAAGAGTATGGTCTTGGCAAGCTTATCTCCTGGCTCGCGGCCGTAGGCCAGCGCCCTCGCTCCCCTTTGGTTGTCTGGCACTCCCAGCATGTCCAACATTCGAGACGCTGACTCAGGCATGATAGGCTGCAACAGGAGAGCCGACAGACGTCCTGCTTCTAGCGCTATGTGTAGCACTGTCTCGCATCGCTTGGGATCTGTTTTCCGTAGTTTCCATGGTTCGTTGTCCTGGATGTACTTGTTAGCTTCATAGAGCACATCGAACACTGCCCCGATGCCGGGTGCGAACTCAACATTCGTGTAGTGTCCGGCCACTCGCTCTGACGTAGAAGATCGGTTCAGTGCATGCCTAAATCCATCAACGTAATGTGCAACATATGCTGGCTTACCTGGAAGCTGCTTTAGACGATGAATGAAGGTCTGGTCTTCAGCGGTAAGCTCTCCACACGGAGGGACAACACCAGATGGGTTGAGGCTGGGCGCGGTGATGCGAGCGAACAAGTTTCCAAGGGTGTCCGCCAGGTCATTGTTGAGCTTTGATACCAGAACCTCGTGCGAGAAGTCGCCATCATCTACCATCCCCCCGTCTCTCAGCAGGAAGTACCTGACGGGATCCAAGCCGTACTTGCCAATAATCTGAGGCAAGCAAAATTGGTAAAGGTGGTAACCAGTCAAGAGGCAAAAGCCCAGTGAATCTCATTTCAACCAATTACCTCATTGGGTGTAACCACATTACCGAGGCTCTTGGACATCTTCATGCGATTCACAGTCCAGTGGGCGTGAGCGACCACTCGCTTGGGCAAAGGCAGCTCCGCCGCCATAAGGAAGGCTATCCAATAGATGGTGTGGAATCTCAGGATGTCCTTGCCAATGATGTGATAGTCGGCTGGCCAGCCGCATGAAGGAGGGACCGTAAGCGAGCCATTGTCGCGCGAGGGTTGCGAATCGGCCCAGGGGAACCCGGTGGCAGTGAGGTAATTCGTTAGAGCGTCTAGCCACACATAGATAGTATGGCTTTCGTCGCCCGGGACAGGAATGCCCCACTTGATCCGGCTTCCGATTCGCGAGATCGAAAGGTCCTGGAGTTCCTTGTCCTGGTGTTGCCCCCACTCAGTTAAGGGCGGAGGGAGAAGAGCGAAGGGGCCGTGAATGCGTACCCGTAGAAAAGCAAAGAGTTCATTGGCGCGTGTGCGAGGAAGAACCGGACGGCCCGTGTCGGGTGCGCCCTCGAGCCACCGCAGCAATGGTTCCCGGAAGGCAGAAAGCTTGAACTTATAGTTCTCTTCCACAACCCACTCCACCATGTGTCCGCTCTCGGCCGAGACCTTACAGGGCTTACCTTCCTTGTCCACACCTTTTCGAGCACGAGTGTTAGGGGCTCACAAAATACATAAATAAGTAAGTAAATAAATACATAAAAAGTTATTCAGAATACCGTCGGTAACTTGGGACGGCGTAAGGAATGCCTCGTCGGACACACAGTACCACCCCTCATATTTGCCCTTATAAATAAATCCTCGTTCCTAACATGCACAAGATGTCATTGTGAATGAACTGAACGAAAGCAAGAACACCTGATAAGACGCACCTCGAGAATACGCCATAAAGCGTGAACAGCCTTTTTGTGTCGCTCTTCGGTGGTGCGGATGAACTGGTCGTTGGAAATGTTGGCCTGCTTCATCAAATCCTTGAATTCCTGCGAGACCTCATCACAAAATTGTGCAGCCGACTTTCCCTTTCCCTTCGCAGCTTCTTGAATCTACCGTTTATTTATTCATTTGAGTGTCACCATTTGATATCATTTCGTGATTAAAATAATACAACAAAATAAATTAAATAAATAGGTTTTTTAAAAAACAATATATTAAGGAGTATCAAGACCTTAAGTCCGTGTTCATCAGTGCCCGTCAGGAAGAGCGTGGACGCGCCCAGCATGCGATGCCAACGGGTCAACGCGTCCGCCACAAGGGCAGAGTAGAGGTGGCCTATATGCGGACTACCATTTACATAAAAAATTGGGGTGGTGACCATAACAGGTTTTTCTTCCTTGCGATAAGAATGCACGGCGCGAACTGGGGCGTGAGAGCGTGATCGTCTGAGCCCAAAGGGTTGTGCCGAAGAGAAAAGCCCCCGTAACGGGGCATTAGAATTTGATAAGGGCTTGAAGGTGCGGACTCCAAAAGCAGGGGTAGAATAATAAAGCGCAAGAGAGCTGCGCGCTGACAGGGGAGACGGCAGGAGTCTACCCCCACGCGCCCCTTGCATTCCGCGTTCCTATATAAAAAACAATAAAAAAACAATAAAAAATAAAAAAGGAAATTTAGGGAAACAATCACCCACTCTTGTATTTGGTCCTGCAGTGCTCACTTATTGTAGTGAGATCTTACCAACAAGATGGGCGAATTCGTACGCCACGCGATAGGCAATTTGAGAGAGCATGTGGATATTTACCACTGGTTGCTGCGTTTGGAACACTACTGTTCCGTGGGGGTGCGTGGATTCAAGCTGGTAGGGCACTGGCTGCATGTTCCCATCCTCTGTACGCTGGTAATCTTCCTTCTCTACGTTTTGGCGTACCGCTTGTGGTGCTGGCGTGAGCGCTGCCGCCTCCTCGACGCAACTCAATACGCGTCTAGTTCACACGGACTCGTCGAGTACGCATTGCCTCCTCTTCTGTTCCATTTTAGGCCATAGCTTTATCATTACCTTCAGGTACAAGTGGTATGGCTCCGGTCCTGTTGTTCTCGTTTTTCATGGTTTGCTTGCTTGCTTCTTGCCCGCCGTGCAAGCGGCATGTTGAAGTGTTGTTTTTCCTTCCCTTCAGGCACTCCTGGCGGATCAGACCAAGGAGGCTTATGGCATCAACTCTTATTGGGGGGAGAGAAGTTCTCCGTCCTGGCACCTTCCCGCATCGGCTATGTAGGAACCAGGGGGCGGGATGCATCTACACAACCTTCGAGCCGCAAGGCAAGGCAGCCGCAAGAGAGACCCACGCAGCTCACCCTTGCACAGCAAGCTGAATCCATGTATGAACTACTTGAAACGCTCAATCTGAGCAGGGTGGCAGTACTTGGCGTGGGTGGAGGTGGCCCATTGGCCATGGAGTTCGCGAAGAACTATCCTGCCAAGTGCTGGAGTTTGGTACTCTTAGGCGCCGTCACTCATCGATGGCAACCACCAGAAGTTGAGGCGTTCAGGTACCTTCGTTCCCCATCTTGGGAGAGTTCACTTAGTTTGAGCTGAACCATTGGAGCAGTAATGAGCTCGATGTACTGGAGAAATACGCCTTCAAACAATTGCACGGGCTAATGATGTGGACATACTACCTACTTTCTACATACCGCCCGGTGTTCGTCCTACGCTCTCTCTACGCAGATGCATCGTCGCTGGCCTCGCAAGAAGTTGAAATGTACTCAGTTTCAGTCTCTTCTCCTTCTCCCCCCTTAACAACACATTGCATTTCAGACACACACAAGCAGCAGTGGAGAAGACCACGCAGCGGCTCGCACTCATGCGGGCGGCTCGCTCTTGTCTCCCTCCGAGCCTACGGTCTGAGGGAATAGAGCTCGATCACGCCCTTTTTGCCTCTCTACCCGAGAAGTTCGCTGTGCGTTCCTTCCCTTCTGATGCTGCTTCACTCTTTTTCTCAGACGATATCAATTTACTGCTGTCTGCCTGCTACATGTGATATATGTGCCAGATGACCCAAGCTAAGTCCGTACCTACGCTCATCGTACACGGCAAGGCTGATGCGAGCATTCCCTCTGCCCATGCGGAGGCAGCGCACTCGGCTATGCCGTGGTCGGAACTGTACATTGTAGACGAAGCCTCCAACATGCTGTGGCTCGGCCAGGAAGGCGAAGCGGTCTCGCGGAAGGTGGTGTCATTTCTGATGGGCGTAATGAACCGAGGGCAGGTCGACGAGCTCCGACACTTCCATCCGACCGGCGCAAATATCACCACCCTCTCTGTGACCGGCAGCCGAACAAGCCGACGAAAGAAGGCGAAAAAGAGCTCCAGAAAGTCCGTGACGCCTGGGCCACCAGAAAGCTGATCGAGCTCAGTGCTCCTGAATCTGTACTCACGCGCCCTAATGGACGGCCAATAGCAGCGTACCTATTTTCGCCGACATGAAAGACAACAATAACACACGGCGAACAATAAGAAAATGAACTTAACTTATTCGGCTTACAAACTGTCATTGCTCATGCTTGGCGATATTAAGGAGGGCCCGAGGACAGAGGCCAGCCTGTTGTGCGGTGACTCTCAAATCGGTGAACGCGCGACGAGGGAAGTCAGTCACCTGATACGTCATTATCATCAATAGTGAGCCAAATTCTCTCCCTGGTGGAACTCAAAGCTATATGACTTTACCAGATCATATCCAGCAACCAGGAATGCCCCAGCATTGGTCATCTCGGCCTTGTCGTCCTTGTTCTCCAGTTCGCGTTCGTGGGCCTTCGCGAGCTCCACATCGACCCAGCTCTTAATGGCGTGCAGGGACTCGTCCTGCGAGAAGCGGCGCCTCACTCGCGCCCCGTCGGGCATCCTCACCACCAACTCCGTTGCGGTTTCGTGTCCTAAATAGCCTTTCCAGGTCAGGTGAGAGTGTACAGCCGCGCTTAGGAATAGGAGAGCTGTTACCCGACTCAGGTTCTGAAGGGAGAGATGCCTCCTTTTTCCTAAGCGCCGCTATAAGACGGAGAGCATCGTCACTTTGCTGACGCTTAAGAGCTAATTCTGTATCCCTCATGCGGTCCTTTTGTAGTGATTCCTCGTACTCTAGATTCTAATCAACAGTCTCAACAACTGCAACAACTCATCCATCCACCAAACTACATTACCTGCTGATTGATGAGAGCCGAACGGTAGATGGACTCCTCTTCTACCGCCCTCGACTCTGGAGGAACGCGTACAAGTTCGGAGAGGCGCAACGCCTCGGCAAGCTCTCCAGCTTCCCCTTCGTTCTCTACATGATGATCGTCGTCGCTTTCACTCAAGAGTTCGGAAGCGAAGCAATCCCAAGGATTCCCGTTGACAACGCCGAGCCCTTCAGCTCGACAACTATCCGCATGCTGCTTCATTCGTTGCTCGGACAGGGACATCTGCAGGGCAAGCTGGACTTGCTTTGCCTCTTCTATCGCCGCTGCCTGGTCAGGATGTTCAGCAAAGTGGACTCGAGCAAACTCGGACTCCTCCCTGGCGTCGTCCTCTTCCATCTTCTTAAGCAGGCCAGCTGCTCTCCTTATCGCACTCTCTTCGGATTCTCTGCCGCGCGTGTGTTCCTCCTCAGTCTCTCTTGCCTTTCTGTCTTGTTCCTCGTGTAGGGACTCTTCAATTGCCCGTCGCACTTCTTCGTCCTCCGTTGCTCCATCGTCAACCGCAGGGTCGGGAGAAGGCATCGGGGCTGTCATTACCCACTGTGCCGTCCCCGGGTGCGGGGAGGAAACGGAATAGGTGGCATTATCTGGAATGAAAGGGGAAGCGGAAGGACATGGGTAGAAGCTGGGGGAGATCCGAGGCCAAGGCGAAGGAAATGAGGCAGGGTCTGGCGAGTGTGGATAAGAATTGCCCAGCTGAGCCGCGTCTTCTGCTTGTAGTTGCAATATCCGTAGTCTCTCCTGCTCTTGTCGTTCCAAAGCATGCTGAAGGCAAAGCTCCCTCATGCTTCGTTGTCTGCCCCCTGAGCGTCTCAGCTTGCGCATAAGTTTCTTATGCATCTTCTCACTGCGAGCTTGTCAAGAGTTTATGAGACTTGACTCCCTGCACCAAATGTGGCGGAGCGTTCCAGGTGGGTCCCCTGTCCGACTGTCTGAGATGTTGCTAGACTTGATGACTGCTACTTGAGAAAGGTCCACGAAATGCCACACATGTACCTCTATTCCACAGAACCCAAGGCCAATGGGCTGAAGCGCCAAAGTCTTTTCTATTGGGGCCTGGCGTAATAAAACAGCCTGCTTGGCCACACCCATGTCCACAGTGCCGCCAAAGAGTGACCTCCTACATGCATTTCGCCAGCGAGCAACGGCAGGTGGTTAAGCAAGCGCATCCCGACGCGAAGCTAATCGATGTAATGAGAATGAACGCAGAACAGTGGAAAGCCCTTGGCCCAGAGGAGAAACTAGTAAGAAACTCTTCCCGTTTCACAGCTTCACTACGGTTCTTAAATGTTTTTGCAGTGGTATGTGCAGCTTGCTGATGCGGATAAACAACGATCCGGAAGCGGAGGTTGGTAAGCGTGAGTATTTTGGCTTCGCGTCAGCGGCGGAAGGCAGCGCCAGTGCGAATGCCATCCGCGTGGTGGGCGCCATGCCCCTCATCGAGGTACGACCGCCTTCCTTGGGAGCCCTCCCCAAGCTTCAGCTGAAACCGTACCTGTCTGCCTAAGTGTCCCAAGTGTCGAATGTTGAGACGCTGTGTTTATTCAGAATTGCACACCAAGAGGGCTAGATATCCCGTTTGCCCTGGCAGATGTCCTCATAAAGCTGTCGGTCGAGCCTGGTGAAGCTTCCGGGGACCGTCTGGTGGTGCTTGGGGTAGGTGACCAGGTAAATCTCGTCGGTGACCGTATCGGGATTGAAGCCCTGCTTCACGAGGTGCGCCTTGTTGTGCTTGAAGGTGCTCGTCGTGTCGATCTCGCCCATGATCCGCACGAACACGGGGCGAGCGTAGGCGGGCAGCTGCTCGGTCACTACCTTCAGATACTGTTCCACGTCTAGCTTCGTCCCAGGAGCAGGAGCGATGGCCGCCATGCCTGATGACCGTTACCCTTCAGGTCAGTCAAACGTGTTTCGCTAAACGCTTTTTTTTTTTTAAACAAAAAAAAATATTTTCACAATGGAATAGTAAAAATTCAAGACACACACGTATGTGAACAAAATGGTACCGGCTCGGCCGTCTTTGCCGGGAATCTGAACACCGTAGACGGTGACTTCTACGATGTTGGGAACCGAATTTATGACCAACTCCACTTCGGACGTCGCCACGTTCTCACCCTTCCAACGGAAGGTGTCCCCAATTCTGTCGAAGTTAGGTTATTTCGCACTCGCCGCACTTTGCCATTCGCGGATTCGGGAGGGGAAAAACCTGTCGACAAAATAGAAGTAGCCAAGAGAGTCGCGCACGAGCAGATCTCCCGTACGGAACCACTGGTCGCCCTTCTCGAAGACGTCCGTGAGAATCTTCTTCTTTGTCGCCTGAGCGTCCGTGTAGCCGTCAAAGTTGCCTAACAATGGTTCCAACATTAACAAATAAATAAATTCATGCGCAAATAAATAAGTTGAGGAGAACAAGAGACAGAAGACTCTTTTTTTAATCTTATAAAATGTGTGTATGGCTTGAATTCAGTACCGCTGATCTTTTTGGGGTCGTTGTCGATGCGTCCGATACCCTCGCCCACCTCGCCGACCGGGCATTCGATGCAGAAGCCGTCCGCGTTGCGATTATGCGCGTCGCTCTCCACGTCGTATTGGATCAAGCGGAAGGGCACGGCCGGCCGCAGGAAGAACGGAATCTGGCCACACGCCCCCGCCTGCAGACCATATATATATGTGTGAGAGAGAGAGAGAGAGAGCAGAGAGAGAGAGAGAGAGCAGAGAGAGAGCAGAGAGAGAGCAGAGAGAGAGA
>CDFF01072110.1:74079-88402 GCA_000826265.1 Acanthamoeba culbertsoni
TAATAATAATAATAAAATTAAATAACTGACCGCTTGTTCTTTTCGGCGAAGGCGTCAAGAGCCTGCATGCCCAGATGGAGCTGCGTAGGGTTGTCCATCTTGGCCCAATCGGCGATCAACAGGTCCGGCTTCTCGATGGCCTCAGCCAGCGGAAGCTATGGTGAAAACCAATCAATTTGTGCCATTACTATCAATGGGAAATAATGGATTCGTCAGAGGGAAGCTTACGAAGGACATTTGAACGGTCTTCTTGACTTCGGTGGCAATACCGCCGCTAACGTAGTCGCTGAAGCCGGAGGTGTCGCCGATGCTGAACTCATAGGGGCTGATAGTCTTGACCTCGAATACGCGTCCGTCATTCAGTTCAGTCATCCCCTTGACCTCCCTGAACTGCAGCAGCATGCCGTCCTCCAGGCCATGCTTGGTCTTGTCGAGAGTGCGCACCACGCCGGGATTGGCCTACAAGTCGTGCATTCCAACAATCCTTGAGTTGAACCAACAAAAATAATAATACTAAAAAAGAATAAAGGACTAAAATAATAAGGAAAAACAATATGTACCTTAGAGACGTGCTCGATCATAAAATCGAGTGGCTCCTCGCCATTGGTGTCGTGAACTTCGAAGTTGTCGCCAAAGTCCGCAAACGCCCAACAAAAAACGCCACGCACATCGGCAGAGAGGAAGGCGATTCCGTGCTGGTGGCAATAAGCGTTGATCTTCTTTTGCAGGCTCAGAGGGGTCTCGGTCAAAATAACACACTGATGATATATTGGTTTTTTTGAATAAATTTTTATCTTCAATAAATCAGTGAATAATTTCGAGGGTACCTTAAACTGGTCGAAAAAGGACAGATCTTGCTCTTCAAGATTGACTGTAGAGGTGTTGATTTTTACGTAAGGATTGAGTTCAATCACATGCGGTGCGCTCAGCTCTGCCCTGTTCTTGCCCAGGACGTCGTCCGTTGCATAGAACTGCGACGACTGATCGAAGGTAGTAGCGACGCGAGTGTCGTGTAGCGTCAACGATTTGACGCCAGCAAGAGCTATGTTCTTGGCTATTGTGTAGGGTGAGGGTCATTCGCAAGAATGACGGTAATTGCCTTGATGTGAAGGTGATGCACGTACCAATTTCAATACCAAGGCCGCCTAGACCACTCAAAAACACAGTGGAATCAGCCATTTTGGTCATTGCCTTGCCGCCATACACATAGTACTGGCGTGAATAGAGGTCCAAATCGATGTTCTTCGCCTCATCAGGAACATCGCGTGCACTTGAAGGTACTACTTCCATTTTATCAAAGTGATGTGATGTGCTGGAAGATGTTGAAGAGCTGGATGCGTAATTTAGTGTTGGCGAGTGTTCTTCACAGGTCTTAGTTTTCTTGGCTTTCCTGTCTCCTTCGCTTATGTCAGTGAGATTCCCTTCTGTCTCCTCCTGCTGTTTCTGATTCTCTTTGCGTGGGTCGGGTGAGGGAGAACGAGAACGCTTCATGCAGCTGGGCCGGCTACCCCAATAACTGGCTTTCGCTTTAATTGTTGTATTCACCCCAATTTCTTCCAGGAAGGAATGTGAAGCATGAGGCAGATATTCCTTGTGGAAAGAAACAAAGAAAAAGAAATGCAAAGATAAGCCTAACGGATGGAGATGGAGACGGGGATAGAGACGGCGGAAGTAGATGAGGAGAGGATGTGCCCTCTATGTCCAACCGTTTCTGCTGCCCCTCTTGGCTCCGATTCGGCAGTGATCAATGAGTCAATGCTGCAGTTCTTTAAGATCGGTGGTGAATGGCTCGGTTGGCCTTTGTGTCTCGCGCACCTGAAGGGATACGAAACGTCAAAACTGGTGGGCGCAGATGTTAAGGATAACGAACAGCCTGAGCGGAAGAGATACAAGCCCGAGTACCACCCAACGCCCAAGAAGAGGAACCCCAAAGCACCGTTGGATGCCATCCCATTGCAACCCATTGGCCTCTTCGAGTCTTGCTTTCCCGAGCGCAACGGCACTCCTCGGCAGGGCCTTCTCGTGCCTTCATCCCGCGGCAGGCTCAAGCTCCGCAAGTACACCATTCATTTCCCACTCCCTCACCCAAGAGTTTCATTTTCCCACTTGGCTTACGCCCTTCCTTCGCGTTACCAGGTCAGAAGCTCTCACCAACCCCAAGGCCGCGCTCATTGGACTCGAGGGCTTCTCTCATGCGTGGATCGTCTTTCTCTTCCACAACAATGCAGGGAACCCGCACAACAAGATCCACCCGCCCCGTCTAGGCGGCCGCAAGCTGGGCATGCTGGCTACTCGCACGCCTCACCGACCTTGTCCTATCGGGCTCAGCGTTGCCCGCATCGAGTCTATAGCAGGCGACACCCTGCACTTATCGGGGGTCGATCTCGTTAACAACACGCCCGTATTGGACATTAAACCCTACATCGCGAGCTACGATGCCATACCAGACGCCATCACCGCGGACTGGCTGCAGGACACCGACCGCAACGAGACCCGCGACGGCGAATCGCTAGAGGGAGGCCGACTGCGCGTCCAATGGCGGGACGAGGCGATAAACATGTTACAACGTTGCGCGAAATCTTTGCGATTTTTCAAGCGGGACTGGGGGCGGGCGAAGAGCTGCATTGAAGAGGTGCTTGCCCTCGACATACGGACGCTGCACATGAAGAAAAAGCACAAGGAGGGGACCTATGGCGTATCGATCGACGTGATGAATGTAACCTTCACCATCAACTCCGAGAGCGAAGTCTGCACCGTGTTGAACATCGAACTGTGGCCGGAGACGTACGACTGTGAAAACTTCGGCGAAGTGAAGCGAAAGCGAGTGACAAATGAGAAAAAGGGCGAAAGCCCCAACGCAGCCGACGTAAGTTCGGCATGATAAATAAAAGAAATGATGGAAAATTCAATTTTATTTTGTTCTTGTCAATCTTGCCCAAAATGGACGGAAGCACCCCAGAGCAGGCACAGGACAAGCGTGTGGTGTGCATTGGCTCACGAGACAGCCAACTTGCCATGGTTCAGGTACGTACGGGGCAGTGAAACGACGGATCAAATTGGAGTAGATCTGAGATCTGAGAGCATTTGACTTTGCCGGGCAGACGAACCACGTCAAGGAGAAACTAGAGGCTGCTTACCCGGATATGAAATTCACCATAGAAACCATGAAGACGATGGGAGACAAGATTCTCGATGTTGCTCTTGCCAAGATTGGTTTGTTGCCTCTCTTCTTTTCTCCTCGGCTTTCTTTTTCTTCTACTTCTCAGTGGTGGGAGACTAACTGCTAGCGAATGGACAGGTGACAAGGGTCTGTTCACCAAGGAGCTAGAGGTAGGAATGTTGCACGGGCACATCGACATGGCCGTCCATTCGCTCAAGGATTTGCCCACACGGCTCCCCGAAGGCCTCGTCGTCGGTGCCATCCTCGAAGTACTTTTTCTCCCTCACCACCAGCGTCTCGTTCAGCCTACTTAGTCTTGACGGGTCACCTTCTGTCTCTCGACCGCCTGCCACGCAGAGAGAGACGCCCAACGATGCCGTCGTCCTTCACGCGAAGCACGAAGGCCGCACCCTGGCCGACCTCCCGGCGGGCGCTGTGGTCGGTACCTCGTCCCTGCGGCGCCGCTCCCAACTCGCACGCGCCTACCCGCACCTGGTCTTCAAAGGTACGCTTGGCTGGCCGGCTCGCTGGCCGGCTTAACTTGGCCTCCTCCTTCACCCCCTCCCAGTCACTAAGGGTCACTTCGCTTCCGTCGTTTTCTCCTAACCAACATCCAGACGTGCGCGGAAATCTCAACACGCGGCTGCGTAAGCTCGACTCTGGCGATTATGACGCGCTCATCCTCGCCTACGCCGGACTGAAGAGGTACGGAAGATCATCCCTTACTGTATCGTGAGACCCGCACACGCGCAAACAGGGACTGTGTTCGTGTTCATGTAGGTTAGGTTGGGGCGACCGAATCGCGGAGGTATTGCAGCCCGAGCAATCGCTGCACGCCGTGGGTCAGGGCGCGCTCGCCGTAGAATGCCGAGCGGAGGATCCGCACATCCTGTCTCTGCTGTCCAAGTACGCAGCAGTCTCAACCTTTTTATATATTTTTTATGTTTTTCTGTTCAACAACTGTTGAGCATCGGTACTAACACAGACAACCGTAAATATTTAGATTGCATCATGAGGAGACTGCACTCTGTTGTAGAGTTGAGCGAAGCTTCCTGCGTGAACTTGAGGGAGGGTATGTAACCCGCTTTACGTATTTGTAGCCGTTACGATTCTAACTCGTCGCGCGCAGATGTCAAGTGCCCGTTGGCGTGGCTACGCGATTAGACAAGGACAATAACACGATTTTCCTGCAGGGCGCAGTGCTCAGCGTAGAGGGCGACAAGTGCGTTGCGGTACATGTGCCGCAGCTGACGTATCGATAATCTGAAGCCTTTGATATAACATCCTCGTTTTGCTTCAGGGAGATTTCGAGGGTCCCGCAAGCGATCCCGAAGCTATAGGTATCGCTCTAGCAAGGGATCTCAAGTCTAGAGGCGCCGATGAGATTCTACAACAGATATTTGCGCTTGCTCGACCATAGGCGCGGACCCTGGTGGCACTACGCTTCTGTGCCAACATCTGTGAACAATAAATGCCTTCCGGAGGCGGTGGATAAAATGGGGAACAGTATTGGTTTTTCTATTGTGCAGTGAGGAAAAATCAATTTCCCTGCTGTCGTGGCGAACCAATGAGAAAAAGCAATGGCAAGAGGCTTTTGTGCCCTTGTCCTGGACGGACACGACTACAATTAAAAACAAACAAACGAAATAAACCAAAGACCAGGAGAAACAAGGATGCAGCGTGCTCTACGTCGCGTTGCGAAAATAAGTGCCAGGCCATTGTGAGGAGGGGCGTGGAGCATTGAACAAAGCTACAACGGCTACAATCCGCCCATCGAACCGTCAGGTCAGCGAACTGGCAAGCGCTAGCGGCAGCGCGGGGTCGCTGAACATGACTGCGGTCGCCCTGATGCCGCCGTCAGTAAGGGCCACGACGAATCATGGTTGCCCTGGGCGCCGATCGCACCCGCGGGCCATCCTGGCAGATGACGGCCGCCAAGACTTATTGAGCGCCCTGCGACCCTTGCGCTCCAGCACCGGCACTGTCCTTGTCTGCCCTGCAGTCCGACCTCGCCACGCAGCCACTCACTACCACCCCTTACTTGGTAACTCCGCATAAGCGGAATGTCTTGAGCTAGTCGCCTTGGCTACGTAGCTTTTATTTTTCTATGGTGAGATCGTAGAAGAGGTTTCTTCTACGAGCAGTAGCAAGCCGAGGAACATCTCAGAGTAGCTTTACCAGACGAACCCATTGTGCAATTCACCATCTTCACCACGAACGTCAATCCGAAGGCAGGTTGTTGTGCCAGGGCTACGCTCACCAATTCTCCCGATGCACCGTGCATGTCAAGGGAGAAACTGCAACCAAGTCTCAGAGAAGGAAATCATACCACAAAAGAACCTGTAGTAGGTACCCTTGAGCATTTGCACGAATGGCAGTAAACCGGTGACGCGAAGCGGTCACGAACTTGCCCACTTCACCCAGAAGAGCCACGCCACTGGGCAGTACAGGTGCCACGATATGATAGTTGAAAGACACTACCCCTAGATGATACATATCGTTAGAAGAGTTGGTAAGGATAAATTGTTTAGAATGAGGCGGGCTTTCTGACCATTGGTGGTGTTCTGGCGGGCAGCTAGATGCAAGGGCAGTGCATCGTCGAAGGGCTGAAGACTTTGTGATAGATTATAGAAGTCAAATGCGACCAGCTGCTCCTTTCCCTCTACTCCGATATCCCTTGGCTAGCCGTATGATGTAAGAAGGGTGAGGAAATCACATAAGGGCAAGTGGAGAATCGATACCCTCAACATAAAGTCTCCGGAAAGATCGGCCGAGAAGATGTAATGCCAAGTGTAGCCGCCAGATAGGCGCGAGGTTGTGTGCCACACCTGGCACAGACGTGCGTTGTGAGGGCGAGAAAGAAGGCAGGGAAGAAAGGCGGATGGAGGGCTTGCCTGCAGCTGCTCTCCCTTCCAGCCAGCTTTAAAGTGAGACGCGAAGACCACGTCGGGAGGCACGGCTGGCCTATCAGGCTTTAGCAAAAGACCGTCTGCTCTACACGTTCGCATGACTCTCTCTGAAATTCCGATGGAGTTGCTTGAAAAAAGAGTCGTGCATGGCAAAACAGTGACGAAAGAAAGTACCGGCGTTGATTTTGCCAATGGAATCGGACGGTCCCACGGGGCCCGCGCTCAGAGCCGACACCAAGGTCTGCAGCTCCGGGTTGGGTTCTACACACTTACCGTACTTGCAGCCCGGTTGAGGCCTACCGCCCGGAAACGTCAGAGGTAAGGCTGGAAAACGAGTCTGCAGGGAGGGAGGGAGGGAGGGAGGGAGGCAGCAAAGGTACTCATCGGTGCTCCAGAAGTTGTCCTTGAAGGGCAGAAGGCCCACCGCGTGGTGAAGAAGTGAGGTATAACCGATCTTCCAGTTGTTATTTCCAGGCTTTGATCGGCCCAAAATGAGCGTACGTATCAGGGCAACAATGTCTCCAGGTTAGAGTCTAACCTGATAGTCCCACGTGGCACGGGCAAACGTGACTGCCTTAAATTCCATGGACTGGAGCAGATGGCTTGGGAACGGACTGCAATACTGCAAAATAGAGATGTTGTTAAGCCGCGTGGGGGGGTGTGTTGGTCGCCATATCACACCAGTATGGTAAGGCCGAGCTTCGCTGCGGCATCAGCCATGGCCTTCAGGTACTGATGAGACACGGTGATATTGCTTCGCGGACTCTGCATCTGCAACACCATCCACCATAACCAATCCTGAATGCAAGCACACACACACACACAACAGCTTGGGTACGACAAGCAGCTACATGGCATGCCTAAATTTAGAGGGCACCTGCTCATATACGGTCATGCCCCATCCCTTTGCTTTGTGCATGATGTGTTCGAACAGTTTTTGCTCAAGCGGTAACGCCATATCTGCTTTTGGCTAAAAACACATTCCATAAAAAGTAAAAGTGAGTAAGTTGCACGGTAACAATAAAATAGCGAAATGACGGTATAATTACCTCCACAACACAGTTGTAGTTGGTGCAGTAGTCGTTCTTCGCCGCAAAATATCGATTGTGGAGAGTGAGCGGTGTTGAGTTCATTGCCTTGTCCACTGCTTCCATTCCGTCCCTACGTTCAACGGTTGCCGTGTAACTACCTTGTGTCTATTTCGACAGAACAGGAACAACTTACGGGAACACGCTGGGCATGGGCTCCCAAAGGACAGTTCCTTCCTTAATGTCGTCCTTGAAATACCACCAGGAGTCTCCGAGGATGGTTAACGATGTCCATTAATTTTTTTTCTTTCGAAAAACTTACCGAATTCGTAGTTCTGGACGGGAAGGCCGATGGAATCAATATAACGCTTCACATCCACCATTGTTTGTGCGTAGTTCTTCCCTGCCTCGGTGATGTAATAGTAGTACGCCCCATTGTTCGTCCAATAGCCTGATTGGGTGACCAACACCCGAGTGACGATATTGAATCAAAAAAAAAACACACAAACCTATCGTGTACTTACCAAGATATTTCGAGGGAAAATCGGCGCCATGTGGTGTACGATGCTTGTTGAAACGTTTGAGGAGAAGATTGCCCCATGTGTACATGGTCCTTTCAATTCCCTTATGCGAAAAGAGAAATGGTTGGTCAGTGTAGATGGATGTGTAACTGGCTTCACTACACTTACTTGCCCTAACACGAGGACGGTGGCATGAGAGAAGTTTCTGGGCACCTCCTGCACAGGAGCCTAGAAACAGCATCAACCAATCAGACTAGCGGAATAGATAATTGCACCAATTGGGGAAAGGTACGATGATTCCGCAGGCAAAGCGCTTGCCGAGGCGTGGGGAGAAGCTCTGCGAGGCCACCATGAAGTTGTCAAGCGGCGACATGACCAATGTGCGCGTTTCCCTACCAAAGTGAAGGAAAGGTGTCCATTAATCCCTAAAATCCACCCAATTACTTCTTTCCCTTAATTATGACGCGCACTTGTCGTGGAGAATGAGAGGTTGTCCGCCCTGGACGCCCGTTTGGAAAGAGCCGGTCGACCAGACGCCGACATCTGAGCAGATTTCAACTATAGTTTAGTGTCCTTGCCTGTAGAGTGTTGCATTGAACCGTCGATCGGGGCGGTACAAGGCACGGCCATATTGGTGGCGTAAGAGAGGTAGCGAAGATCTGCCGAAGCCATGTTTCGATTCCATGCAGGAAACCCGCTGAGCACCTTTTTCAGAGTTGTTGGGGAGTGTTATATATGAGTAACGCCAGTAAACACGAGAATTGTGTGATAAAAAGGGACCACCAACAGGAGTACCTCTTCGTCCGTCCCACCAGCAGCATTTGTCGATCCGTCGGGGAAGCGTTGACCGAAAATGGCTACCGGTAGATCATCGAAGATGAATATCTGCGGTACGGGGGTAAGGGTCCACGTTTGTTGAAGGGAGGAGAGCAAGTAACGGGCGCACAGAGGTTTCAAAGATGAACTTGGCAGATGAAGCGGATAGCCACTCGAAGTAGGTCGACCGATAAGAGCCGAGAATGGGATCGTTTCCTGTTCCGTTCCGAATCGAGCCCACTGGAAGAAGATACTGGAGTTGGCTAGTTCTGAGAGAGAGAGAGAGAGAGAGAGAGAGAGAGAGAGAGAGAGAGTTCGGTGTCTAGCGAACCTTTGATGAGAGAGGCTTGGGTCATGTTACGGGACTCATACCACTCGTCATTGTAAAGCACAGCTGTTAGGTCTGCCGAGGTGTGGTGAGAAGGTGGCTCAAGTGTGTCACAACTTGGTTCCCCATACCACTGGCCAGCCACACGTGACCATCTACCAGAACTCTAACTGTGCCATCGTGTTGGTAATCAACTTCTAGGCTTGCTCTTGCAGAACTCTGCTGTGTGCTTGCTGCGGTGTGTGGGGTGACCAGAAACGTAAGGCAACCAAAGAGGAGAACCGAGAGAATGAGGAGATAAGCACAGACCACCAAGGATGCAAGCTCTAACGAACGCCAACACCAGAAGAAGGATTGGTAGTAGTCTTGTTGTGTGGCGATGCATTTTACATTTAGTGGAGGAAATGGTCGGAAAATTTTACAAGGAAGAGGAAAAGTCAGTCATATTCCGTTTAACCGAAACACTGCAGACAGAAGCAGTTTCGGCTCCAAGGTAGACTGCCAGCCTCTTATTTCATGTTTAAGGGTCTTAATGACGTTATGAAAGGCATGTTATCCAGTGACCGACTTCTTGTGGGGGCCGAAGTGGGCAAAGGTCTAGAGAACCGCCAGGGACAGAACAACTGCTTCTTAAACGTTGGCATTCAGAGCCTATGGCACCTTCTTCCGTTCACCAGACGCTTCGCCACTTGCGAAAAGCACCGACACCAGAACCACTGTGTCTTCTGCGCTTTGAAGGTCTTTATCTGTGTTAGCAGAGCTCAACCGTTTTAACCCGCCTCTACTGAAGTGGCAGCACATTCACAGGTAATCCTCACCAACTTCGAGTTCAGCGAAGAGGCAGTGCTCCCACCGCATGTCTTGCGTGAGACTCTCGACTCGCTCCACAAAGCCGAGGGCAGGTTCAAGCTGGGCGATATCGTACTCACCTCCTTCACTCACTTGTCTTGCGGTGTCTTCGACCTTGCCCCTGATA
The DNA here is from genome assembly GCA_000826265.1 of Acanthamoeba culbertsoni. Classification (NCBI taxonomy): domain Eukaryota; phylum Discosea; order Longamoebia; family Acanthamoebidae; genus Acanthamoeba; species Acanthamoeba culbertsoni. The sequence continues at coordinate 83,818 of CDFF01072110.1, forward strand.
CTTGCTATACGTTTTTCAGGAGGACGCGGCCGAGACACTTGAGGCTATCCTGGAAAACCTGCATGCGTGTATCGCTGAAGCCGACCACACCGCCGTCTCCGCCAGCAAGTTCCCTGATGCCGGGCAAGGCTGTCAGCCTCCCTGTCTAGCCCACCAAGCCTTTGGTTGCATCCCCTGTCTTTCTTCTTCTCAGTTGGTTGGCGGCAAGAGCGCTCATCTTCGTAGTTGGTCTTTCGCTCTACACAGGAATAGAAGTGTTGGAACAGATTTCGTGCCGTCGTTGCGCGGAGGAGTCAGAACCTCTGGTATCGTCCTCATGGATCTACTATGTGTACAGTTCCAGTGTTAGGTACCTAAGTCAACGACACCCCATAATTGTTCCCATGTCCGCATGTGGACTCTCCCTGCGCACATCCAAACATGAACATGAACAGAACAATGTTGTCTGCTCATCCACGGGCGACCTTCGACGAGCTCTTGCTCAAAATCGCAGAACAAGACATGCGACCATGTCCCAACGAGGTATAGTAGTTATAACTGAAAAAGTTAACAATAATCATAAGTATAAATAACAATAACAATTATTATGTGTGTAGAAATGTAAAGAGCCGAGCCCAGTGAAGCGCTATCTCTTGCACGAGCCCGATATATTCACGATAGGTACGACAGAGGATTTTCTCTTCTCTTTCGCTTGAATATCTTCAGTGCGTTTATTCTTGGGTGTGTGGCCATCTTCGCTGCAGGGATGGTGTGGGACAGCGCTGCGCCTTCCACGTCGTCGATCGTGGAGGTGCTCTCCAGCCTGTCCTCCACGATCACCCTCGACCGCGTCTTCCATGGCGGCTCCTCGTCGCGCAAGTATCGGCTGAAGGGACTCGTATGCTACTACGGTACGCAGCTTTACGGAGAGGGCTCATCTCTTTCTCCTCTCTTGTTCTTATTTACGTGCTCACTAGTCGATTTATTTATTTATTTATATTTTTCTGTATTTTGGCGGGGGGATGCCAAAAGGCAAGCATTACGATGCCTACTTCTACAACACGAATCGAAAGTGTTGGGTTGTTTTCGATGACGCCACTGTAAAGGAGGTCCGCTAATTTAAAAATTAAAGGGTAGACTAATTGACGTCGTTTGATTTTATTTTATTTTATTTTATTTTATGTAGGTGGGATCGTCCTTTGTTGATGTGATCAACAAGTGCAAGCTGGGGCATTTCCAGCCTTCGATCCTCTTTTACGAAGGCGAGGAGCCTCCTCACCAGGTTCAGCACACCACCACCACCGCTCCAGCAGAGCATGTGCCACCAGCTGACGACAGCATGGTCGTAGAGCCATTGGTGCTTTTTTTTTTTTTTTTTCAACTCATTCTCATATTAGTTGAATTTTATTATTAACTGGATTTTGAATCCAATTTAGGTAGATCTCGATTTTGGTAGTAACCCAAGCGAACCAAGTCAGCCGCGTCGATTGGAGACTGCGCCGGCGGAGGAGACGACGTCGATGAACCCAAACCATCAAATCAAGCGTCTCCTCAATGACTGTCTGACCGACGTGCGCGGCCTTCTCGAAGCGACGGCCCTTCCCACCCTTCAAGTCGGTACGCTGGACTTTATTATCCCCTTCTCTCCGTGGCAGCAAACAAAAAGTAAACAAGGTGAGTAAGGTGCAGATTTCACTGAATGCCTGCCGGTGTGGCTGTGATTTTCTGCAGATATGGACATTATAAAGCTTACGAGCGACAACCTGGTGTCCAACCTGCACGTACTCGCAGAGATTCTGGAGCGATGGCTGGATCAGCTCGTCGCGGTCCGGCGGAACCGCGATTGGACGTATTTGTCGGACCTCAACACGGAGCGGCGCCGGGAGGAAGAGTGGCGGGGCAAGGTGACCGAGCTGGAGATGCGTCGCAACCGATTTCAGCAAAGGATCGATGACTACGCCCGCGTGGTGCGAAAATTGCAGGGAATTCGCGTGCATCTGATGTCCGAACAGATGATGGAGAGCGACCTGCTGGCCGAGGCGCTGACCAATCTGAGGTCGACCCTCGAGAGTATCTTAGCCGAGCTCCAAGTGGAGGCCGCTAATAGAAGTGGCCACTCCAGATCGTCTACTTCAGCGTATCCAGTTCCATTTGAAGAGCCACAACCATCTTCTTACTCCTCTTCTTCACTGCACTGGCCCGCAGTACCGACGCACGCGATATCACCTAGCCTCTACTCTCCATCGTCGACATCGGGATCTCATTCGTCCCATCACGTCGATCATTACCCACATCAGGCTACCCCTCCGCCGCAGGCTCCCCTGCTGTTTCCGACCCCATCGGAGATGCGCATGGCGAGGCCCTCGGCCTTTCTCCCGCGAGGCTCCACTGCTGCGAGCACTGGCCGACGGTAAGGCAGCTTCCCTGTAGGCCCCAGCTGGTCCGCTCATAGCCATAACCTCCCTGTGTTATATCTAGATTTCGGTGGGTTAATGGAGAGTGGTCCATGCTGGAGGATCTCTCTGACTTTTTAAAGTTGTGAGTTGTCGTGCAGAAAGGACTTACTGAGTTTTTCTTTTGAAAAGGAAATAGATAGCAAAATTAAAGAGAAATAAAGGCTAGTAAAACTACTTGTTTCACCCACGCCAAAGAGAGCCAGTGGACGAAAGATATGGCTTACTCCTGGTATTTAGGCCTATTTTTCTTTACCTGAGTCTCGCTTAGATGCGTTTGAGTGCTGCAGCGCTTACCCTTACCCCCCCCCCAAATCAAGGGAGCTGCTGCTCGACCCGAGCTGGTACCTCCTGCTTGCAGTCGTGCTAGCCACGCTCTTTGCGGGCGCTGTGCGCTCTTTGTCCTTCTTCGTCGTGCAGTCGCGACAGAGCGCGGAAGTGCGAGAGGCCAGCGAGCTGAAGCTAAGCGTGGCCCTGGTTCTTCCGGTCGTAGGCTCCATCATGCTGGTGGTCCTTTTCTACTTCCTCGAAATGATAAGTATCCTCTTGGTTATCATCTTCACCCTGTCTTCCTTCGTTGCCGTGACCTACGCCCTCGTTCCCTTCACTGCTATTTTCGTGCGCAAGCTTAAACTTCCTCACGAGTATCAGTTACGAAATGAATTTCGTGTTGGTTCTATAATTCAACATTTAGTGCTTATTTGTTTTTTTTTTGTTTTGCTTTGTTTTGTTATTGGCAGGTTGGTTTCATTCTGGTCTGAGAAAGTGTCCACGGCCACGCTCATGGGCATGCCCGTGGCCTTTCTTGTAGTCCTTGCGTGGCTTTGTTGGCGTTACTGGCTGCTTACCGACGGTATTTTTTTCTTGTTTTTTTTTTCTAACATTTATGAATTAATTGTTAAACATGAATTATCTTCGACCAGTGCTGGCTCTGTGCCTGGGCGTGACAGCGATGGCATTTCTGCGATTACCCAACCTCATGGTCGCGAGTGTGGTTCTGTGGCTATTCTTCTTTTACGATATATTTTGGGTCTTTCTGTCGTCCGCATTCTTCGGCAAGAATGTCATGTACGTCCCCGCGTCTACTCGATCATTTATAATAGCAACATTTTACTGATGACGGCGCAGGGTGCAGGTGGCAACGAGCTTGCCTTCGCTGCCCATCGTGCTGATCATTCCTCGCATAATTCTTGACGGCTCTTCGCTGCTGGGCCTTGGTGACATCGTACTTTGGGAACCCTCCTATCTTTTTCGTTTCCGCTCAACTGATTTGGTTGAAATCTTCGAAGATCCTCCCGGGGCTCTACTTGGCATTCCTCTACCGATTTGACTACGCTCAGCACCAATGGCAGCGCTGGGGCTTCACCGGTTATTTCCGCGTGGTACGCCTCATTGGGCTATATTTTTGTCGACATCACTCAACCGCTTGTCTGCTCACCCACCCGATTGATCGGTGCCTCGTCCTATTAGGGTCTCATAGCCTACGCGTTTGGGTTCATGTGGACTTATTGCATGCTCGTCTCGCTCCAGATCGCTCAGCCGGCTCTCTTATATCTCGGTACGTCGGTTACTTGGCATTTGAGATGAAGAGGGCAGGAGGGAGGGTCGTTGACTCCATTTGCCCTCTCCTCGGAGGGTCCGTCCATTAGTGCCCAGCGTGATGGCCCCTACCGTGTTGATGGCCCTCATCAAGAAGGAATTCCTACTCCTGTGGCGCGGAACCCCACAACAGGTGACGACTTCCGACGACCTGGCCCATGCCACGGAGGCCCAGCTGCAGGTGTGACACAAACGAAACACCCGACGTTCGATTGCGGATAGCACAATATAGGGATTATTGCTTACAAATGCCGAAATAGGATATGGAGACGGGTGTCAAGAGCGGCACGGCCTACTCCGTCGTTGGCGCGGAGGACATGGAGGGCGATGATCACGACGGTGCGGCTTTGCATACGACCACTTGATAACCAACGCCTTAATAGTGATTGATTCCTAAATGACCAGGCGCCAAGTACACAATCGCCGGAGATAGCGATGAAGAAGAACTGGCAGAGAGGCACGAGTGAATCGTGTACCATTCGCCTGGCGATGACTAGAGTTATACGAAATCATGATCAGTAAATATGGATTTGTAAATCTCTAACGACAGCTGG
>CDFF01072113.1:0-30362 GCA_000826265.1 Acanthamoeba culbertsoni
GCGCCGCACGCACACGCTGACCAAGTATGTCATGGAGCTTTCGCTGTCTGTTTACGCCACACTCGCCTTCAAGCCCTCGGTGGTTGCTGCAGCGTGCGTCTACATAGCTCGTGCCATGACTCGGCAGTACCCCACTTGGGTGCGCTCTTCTCCTATGGGCCCAAGGCCTGCCTCATATCCTCCGTATGAATGACAGTGCTTAACTACGTTATCAAAATCCAGACACCTACGCTCGCCCATTTCACAAGGTGCCGAGTCAAGGAAGAAGAAGAAGAAGCCGACAGGGAAAATGACAGGGAAGAGGAGTCGGACGACGATCTTATGGAGTGTGTGCGGATCATCAACGCTCGCGTCATTGCCGCGGAAGAGAACGGCGACGATCCCCGCTCCACGGCTGTCCGCAAGAAATACTCGCAAATCAAGCACCACTCCGTCGCTCTGATCCCGTCCGTAGAGCTGTGAATGTAAAATGCAATGCGCCTCATCTTATTTTGGCGAGAATTCCTCGCTTCGCTGTGGAAGGAAACGAGGAATTCCCTCCTATGTCTTCGCTGTATCGATATCGATGCATATTTTATCTTGGAGTCAATCAATCAGTTGATCCTTTCGGCTTATCGTGTTACAAGGTCCATCGCTCTCATCTTGACAAAACAGGTGTGAGAAGTCTCATGCGTTGATTGGATCGGCCTTTCGCAGGGCCTCGTGCTCCTGTCGCTTGAGCTTACCCGTAAATAGCAGCATGATTCCACTCGAGAACCTGATTGGACGACCGGTGAGTTTTCCCATCTGGGAGGGGAGGGGGAAGATAAGGCGATTCTTCTCCAACAGCACCCTGTGAGTCCAGTGGCCACCCATCCGGCCTCGTGGTAGTAATGCTCATTGATCATCCAGTTGAAGAGGAAGATGAGGCCGATGCCCACCAGCTGCCCCCACATCATCAGCAGCCCTGTCACCGTCGCCTCGCCCACTGTTCGAAGCGAGAGTTGTTGTTGTTGTTGTTGTTGTTGTTGTTGTTGTTGGTGCGAAGAACACGAAACAGCGTCAAGCAAGCGATCGGTGATCGTACCCGGATAGGTGATCTCCACAGCCAACTCCAGTGATAGCGGCAATACTAATTGCCACGACACAAAGAATCTATAAGGGAAATAAATGGAAAATAAGGGGAAATGAAAGAGAACAATGTACTGGGGGTCATGAAGAAGCCCAGGCCTGCCGCAGTGAGGCACTGCGCCACGAACATGTCACGCTCCAAACAAATCGTCATAGCAACCAGCGATCCTATCCCCAACCAACCAACCAACCGGAAACGTCCTCAGACATATGTGTGTTCCGTGCGCTACAAGATCCAGCGTACCGGTCGCGAACAGTAGAGTGGAAATGATGAACAGCTTATATCTGTTTGATCTTTTCAGTTTTCCGGGGTTTCCTTTAAGACTGTTCACTTTTTGGAGAAGAGGGAAGGATGATGAAATTACCGGTGGGTGATGTCGACAAGAGCGCCCTGCACGCCCGACCCGAGAATGCCACAGACGACCACCAGCAACCCCAAAATGCCACTTTGTGTCTGTTTTGTTGTTGTTTTGTTTTGATGTTGTTTGTTGTTGTTTGTTGTTTTGTTTTGTTTTGTTTTTTTTTTTGTTAAGATGGATAATCAGTGAATATCTAAGTCTACGCACGTCGGAGTAGCCGTAGGGTTGAAGGAGCTGGTTGATGACTGTGGCGAGCGTGTTGAAGGCGCCCAAGCCGCACCCGAATTCCGTGCACAAAATCTTAAAATGTGAATGTACCAAAAAAGGAAAGTTGTTGTTAGAAAACTCCGATTGCCCATTCATCGCATCGTAACGTTACCCAAAAATTGTAGTTGCGTGCGATATGCTTGATGTCCTCAAAAAACTGTCCGCTCACGTGCGGATCGGCCGAACCGGCGCTTGGCGGAGTCGGCGGCTTGCTCCTGCATTCCGATTGGGTCAGCCATCCTCTGCCCTGTTTTTTCTTTATCTTTTTCTTGAAATATGAACACCTACGGGCAGAGAAGAGTGGGAGCGCTGCAGACCGAAGCAATGATGGCCTGAATCATAAGCATGAATGGAATGTCGGCGGGCTCGTTGGTGAGCAGCGGCGGTAGCAAAAAGCCCACACCCACTCCTGCATGGCCATGGCAGATTGGGGAAGACAGGGATTACTTATCGAATATATATATATATATAAAAAGAGGGAAACGCAGTCATTGGTGGAAAAAAACTGACCAATCGGATTGGCTATCGAGGCAATCGCACAGGCAATGGTTCGTTGACTGGCTGCATATATAAAAGGGGGTGAACCATTCCTGTGGCATTTGGTCATGAAGATTCAGGAACATACATGGAAAGTAGTTGGCTGCCAATAAAGGAACGGCGTTGAGAATGAACGGTTGCCCGATTCCAGCCAATAGCTGCAGCCAATTGGTTGTCGGTTAACTGCTTGACATATAACAGAAAAAAAGCTGAGGCCTACCTGTCCAATAAAGACGGGCCAGAAGCTCCAGAGGCCGACCACGCGCACCCACGCGCCGACCATAGTGAGTAGCGAACCTACGGAGACCTGTGAATGCACGAGGGACATTCTGCTCAATTCGCTATAGGCATCTGGTTGCATAGAAACGTACGCCAAACCACAGTCCGAAGTTGTCGAGCAACCACGCCGATGGAAAGGTGGTCGGTACGAACACGATCATGAACACCAGACTGAGCATGTTCACCTGATACCGAGCATTAATGTTTGTTTTTTCCCCTCCCCCCTTGTTTTACAAAAGGGGTGACCAACGAGGCGCTCCTTATACCCATGTGGAGGAGATGTCGAACTGCTGCTCGACCTGGTCGGAAATGGGGGAGAAGGTGATCCAAACCAAAGCGTTTGCGGCATTGGCGAGACAAAAGCAGAGCAACACGAGCCACCGACGCTTGTAAACCTGAGCGAGGGGCAAGCCTAAGCTCGAGGGGTGGAAGCGACACAAGGGAGATCGAACTGAAATCTGATCTTGCAATAAAACACTGCAATAGCTAAGCACGTACTCGGTAGACCTCGCTTTGCGCCTGCGGTAGCAGGTGTTCCTCCTCCTTATTCTTCATCTAACCGACAAACTTACTGTTGCTTTTCTTTCGCTTTTTTCATGTACCCAATTAATAAAGAATGTATAGAATGTAGGCGCAACACACGGCCGTGTGGCGTTTCTTTTCGATAGCTAACAAGGATCCTTTACACGGTGAAGGTCAGTGGAAGTTGCTGGTCGAGACCCAGGTAGGAGTCAGACATCAGGTAGAGCCAGTAAGTGTACTCGCCCGGTTCCTCCGGCAGCGCGAAGGTGAGCGACGTTCGCGTGCGATTCCGAGGGCGGATGCTGATTCTGCAGCAAGGGAAACGTCAGTGTCAGTGTCAGTGTGGGAGAGGGGAGGGAGCTATAAGGGAAGGGTAGAGCGTACCGACGGAGGGCAAGCAGCTCGCCAGATTCGGGGTCGCCCAGGACGAGCCACCAGGCGGGCTCCTTCTGCTTGGGGAAGCGTGGCGTGTGCGCAAGCCGGGAATGCTCCTTATTGGCGAGCGACAACTCGACCTTCACGGTGCCTTCCGGCACTTCCTCCTCCTCCTCTTCCGCGTCTCCGCCGTCCTCTTCGTCTTCACCGTCATGTTCGCCGTAGCCGTTGCCTTCGTCGTCATCATCGCGGCCATGCGTCCTCTTCTTGGCGCCATCATCATCATCATTATCATCATTGAGAGCGGAGATGTCGAGCGTGGCCTTGACGTCGACGACGGGCAGCTGGCGAAGGACCTGCATGAACTCGCGGGTCTGGCGCTGGGGGAGGCGGTGGGCGCGGAGGAGGGCGAGGACGCGCTGCTCGTCGGCGGCGATGAGCTCGGGGAGGGACTCGACGGCGAGGGCGTCGGCGAAGGCCTCGATGAGGGCGTCGTCGACGTGGGGCAGCACGCGGAGGGTGGAGTCAGTGAACCACTGGCCCTGCATGACCATCTGCATGAGGTGCATGCAGTTGAGGGTGGTCTTGAGCCAGCCGCCGTCGGCGGCGACGTCGACCATGGCCTGAAGGATACGGACGGACTGGTCGAGGACGGACTTGGTGTCGGTGATGTAGTCGGAGATGGGGAGGGCGAGGTCGGAGAAGTGGGCCTGGAAGAGGAGGTGGGCCTTGACGTGGGGGTCGTCGAGGAGGTGGGCGTCGACGGACCAGGGGACGGTGGCGGCGAGCTCCTCGTTGAGCTTGTCCTCGTTGTGGCGCACGGGGAGGTCGTCGTACTCGGCGGTGTTGGAGAGCACGTCGAGCAGGGAGCGTATGTCGTTGTCCTCGCCGATGGCGTCGTAGAAGACGCGCATGGTGGTGTGGTGGAGGTAGTAGTACGACGCGATGCGGCCGAAGGTGAGCGGGTACACGCTCACGCCGTCGGTCTCGTCGATCTCCAGGCAGTGGCTGGCCTCGAGCTCGCGCAGGGCGGCGTCGACGCGCTCGGAGAGGTTGCGGTTGATGGCGGCGTGGTCGGTGTCGTCGAGGTCGTAGTAGGTCGGGTTGACGAGCAGGCGGCGGAAGAAGTAGGTCCAGGTGAGGTAGTCCACGGCGTCCTGCTTGCTGGTGACGGTGCCGGCCACGATCTCGGCGTTGAAGTGGTCGTGCAGCACGGAATGCAGGCTGGACTCGACGGGGAAGGGCTCGTACAGGAACTTCTTGTAGAAGTTCTTCTTGGGCTCGTGCACCATGATCACCGCCTTGGCGTAGGTGTCGAACTGCGGCCGGCCCGCGCGGCCCATCATCTGCAGCACGTCCGTGATGGGGAAGTCCAGGTAGCGCCGCGTCTTGGGGTCGAAGAACTCGGTGCCCTTGATGATGACCAGGTGCGCCGGCAGGTTCACGCCCCAGGCCAGCGTCGACGTCGAGATCAGCACCTGGATGCGGTTGGACCCGAAGAGCTCCTCCACCAGGGCCTTGTCCTCCCGCGTCAGGCCCGCGTGGTGCAGCCCGATCCCGAAGGGCAGCGTGTGCCGCAGGTTGGCGTCCGTCACCCGCGCCAGCAGCGGCTCGAGCTCGGCCTCGGCGTTCATGTGCAGGAACTGGCGCGGGTTGTCCTCCGTGCCGAGGAACGCGATGAGGTCCAGCGCGGTGAGGCGCGTCTGCCGGCGCGAGGAGACGAAGATGAGGACGGGCTTGGCGGGCGAGTGGGCGCGGATGGCGGCGTAGGCCGGCTTGTTCATGGTGGCCATGCGCGGGCAGTAGTGGTCGCCCGGGTAGCCCTGGATGTGGGCCTCCAGCGGCACGGGCCGCACCGAGGGGCGGAAGTTGAAGAGGCCCTGGCTGCCCTCGATGCCCAGCCAGTCGGCCAGGTCGCGCGCGTTGGCGACGGCGGTGGAGAGGCACACCAGGCGGATCGGGTTGTCCGTCTGCGAGGCGATGTAGCGCATGCGCGAGACGATGACCTCGAGGATCGGGCCGCGCTCCTGGCCCAGCAGGTGCACCTCGTCGATCACGATCAGGCCCACGGCCTTGACGTAGCCGCGGTTCTGCCAGTTGCGCGAGATGCCGTCCCACTTCTCCGGCGTCGTGGTGACGATGTCGGCCGACTGGAGGGCGTGCACGTCGGGCGTGTAGTCGCCCGTGAGCTCCACCATGCGCTTGCCCAGCAGGCCCACGAGCCGCCGCTCCCAGTCCTTCATGCGCTCCCGCACCAGCGCCTTGAGCGGGCCGATGTACACGGCCTTGAGGTCCGGCCGCTCGTTGAACAGCCGCAGCATGGCCAGCTCGGCCGCGACGGTCTTGCCGGAGCCCGTGGGCGCGCCCAGCAGCACGTTCTGGTCCGTGTGGTACAGCGTGTGGAAGATCTGCGTCTGGATCGGGTTGAAGTGCGTGAACGGGTACAGCTTCTGGAAGCGCTCGTTGTGCAGCGCCGCCACCGGCAGCGGCTGCAGGTCGAGCAGCTCCGTGTGCGGCGGGTACTGGTGCGGCAGGATCAGGTGCTTGAAGGACAGCGCGATCGTCGTCGACGCCTGCAGCCACCGGTTCGACACCGCGTGCACCAGGTACTGCGCCGGCAGCGGCTCGAAGATCGGGATCGTGAACGTCAGCGTCACAGCCGGCTCGTCCGAGCGGCCGGCCTCGGCGGTGCGGCGGTCGAGGGCGAGGTACTCGTGGTGGTAGATGTGCTCGTTCTCCGGGTCCTCCACCCAGATCCACCAGCCCTCCACGGCCCCGCTGACGCGCTCGTTCCACTCGAAGGCGGCCCACACGCTCAGGCTCACGCGCAGCACGGTGCGGGTGATGGGCTGCACCGCGGCCTCGAGCTCCAGCGTCGGGAACTGGCGCGCGTACTGCTTGACCAGCGCGCCGGCGCGCGGGTGGTCGACGAGCTGGCCGATCTCGCGCGCGTTGAGGTCGCGCAGGCGGTCGATGGAGACGCGCTTGGTGTGGAGCTTGTAGAGGATCTGCGGGGAGAGCACGCCGAGCTGCTGGAGCGGGTGCTGGGTGTCCCACATGCGCAGGTCGGTCATCTTGCTGAAGGCCAGCGCGCGCTCGGCGAGGGCCGTCCAGCCGCGGTGGAGGCAGATGTCGAAGAGGGCGCGGAAGATGCGGCCCATGTTCTGCGAGACGTAGTTCATGTCCGAGACGAGGGAGAAGGCCTCGACGGGCGTGTTGGAGAGGAAGGTCTGGAAGAGGATGTTGACCTTGCCGTGCGGGTTGTCCACCCCGCCCTTGACGTCCACCCGGCAGGCGTCGCCCATGAGGCCCTTGAGCTCGCCCTGCTCCTCCTCGCGGATCTTCATGTTCTCGTACTCGCCGGCCTGGCCCACGAGCGACAGCAGCTCGGCGTCGGACATGGACGGGCGGAGGTGCTCGTTGAAGAGCGTGATGGTGTCGTGCTGGATGTAGAAGTGCGACGCCGTGCGGCCCAGGTGGGTCGGGTCGAGCGTGCCGGCGTGCGGCACGAAGCGCGCCATCTTGGCCTCGTCCAGCGTCTTGGCCGCGGCGGTGATGAGCTGCTGGCGGTGGTTGAGGAGCATCGGGTCCATCAGCTTCTGCTGGTGGGTGATGCCGTAGGCCAGCGGGTTGCGCAGCATGCGCACGAACAGGTACGTGTAGCTGAGCCACTCGACGGCCTCGTCGACGTTGGTCACCGTGCCCGACACGATCTCGGCGTTGAGGTTGTCGGCCAGATGGTGCACGAACTGCGACTCGATGGGCAGCTGGTGGTTCATGAGCGACAGGTACCGCGGCAGCTGCTCGTGCGTCGTGATGATGATGCCCTCGCCGCTGGTGTCGAACTGCGGGCGGCCCGCGCGGCCGAAGATCTGCATCACGTCGAGCATGCCCAGCTCGACGAAGGCGCTCTTCTTCGAGTCGTACAGGTCGGTGCCCTTGATGATGACCGTGTGCGCCGGCAGGTTCACGCCCCAGGCCAGCGTCGCCGTGCAGCACAGCACGCGGATGTAGCCCTCGCCGAAGAGCTTCTCCACCAGCGTGCGGTCGGCCCGCAGCATGCCCGCGTGGTGCATGCCGAAGCCGCTGGCGAACAGCTCCTTGAGCTCGCGGTTGCGCGACTTGGCCACGTCCTTCAGCAGCGCGTTGTACCGCGCCGTGCAGTCGTCGGCCACCTCGAACGCGCCCGCCGTGCCCCGCTCGCGCGCGATCTCCAGCAGCACCTGCGCCGTCTTGACGGTGCCCTGCCGCGAGTGCACGAAGATCATCACCTGATGGCCCCGCTGCACCGACTCGAGCGCCTTCTCGTAGGCCAGGCGGTTCATGACGGCCTTGCGGCGCGTCGGGTCCGCCGTCTTCACGCCGACGTACTGCTGGCTGAGCGGCACCGGGCGGTAGGCGTTGTTGAAGTGGAACAGGCCCGTGGCCGAGTTCACGCGCAGGAAGGTGGCCACGTCCTGGTAGTTGGGCAGGGTGGCCGACAGGCCCACGATGCGGATCATGCTCTGGGAGGACTCCACCTGCCGCAGCGTGCGCGCCACGAGGGTCTCGATGACCGGGCCGCGGTCCTCGTGCAGGAGGTGCACCTCGTCGATGATGAGCAGCCGCACGAGCGACACCAGCGCCACGTCGCTGGTCTTGCGGGTGATGACGTCCCACTTCTCCGGCGTGGTCACGATCATCTGCGTCTCCGTCAGCTCGCGCTTGGTCAGCTGCATGTCGCCCGTCAGCTCCCGCACCACGATCCCCAGCGGCTTCAGCCGCCGCGAGAAGTTCTCCACCATCTCCTGCGCCAGCGCCTTCATCGGCGCCACGTACACGATCTTGAACCGCTCCTTCCTGATCACTCCGTAGCTGTAGTTCTGCCCCACCTCGTGCAGGATCGTCATCAGCGCCACGTTGGTCTTGCCCGCGCCCGTCGGCGCGCAGATCAGCAGGTTCTCGTTCGACCGGTACGCCGCCTCGAACACGCGCGACTGGATCCGGTTCAGCGTCTTGATCCCCGCAAACGCCGCCTGCGCCCACTCGTCGAACTCCGTCACCGGCACCAGCCGCTCCTCCTCCCCCATCGCCCCCGGCGTCGTCGGCGGGATCCGCACCTCCTCGTACTCCTTCGTGTCGCTCCGCACCGTCCCCTCCGGCAGCAGGATACGCCGCCCCGCCGCTAGCCCCGCCCACGCGTAGTCGGCCGTGGACCCCTGCGGCAGGATGTCCTCGATCGGACGCGGCCCGCGCGTCAGCTCCTCCTCCCGCTGCAGCCGCAGCGCCTCCGAGTTGAACGTCGTCCCGCCCGCCCCGCCGCCTCGCCTGCCCCCCTTCCTCCGGTCCTCCTTCCGCTGCAGCTTCTTCAGGAACTTGTCGTCCGCCGTCGTGATCGTGATCCCTCCCACCGCCGACGGCGCCCGCTAACATGACATACAGGTTATAAATTTAATTTGATTTAATTTAATTTAATTTACATCAAAAAAAATAAATGAAAAACTAATATGAAATAGAGTAGTAGTGGTAGTGGTAGTAAATGAAAATACATACCGCGTCCATGGCGCTAGTGGCCCTTTTGCCGTTGTTGTAGAAGGTGAGGATGGAGGCACGGCGCTGGATGAGAAGGCTGATGAACTCGAAGCTGGTCTCGCCCAGCAGCCCGAACAGCTGATCTTGCAGCTGCAGGTCACTCTTGATGTTGCGGTCGGACAGGATGCGCAGCACTGACGCTGCGAGCTCGGCCACCGAGAGGTGGCCCTGCGTGATTTGGAGGTGGCGCTCGCACTGGTTGTGCAGCCAGTCCTCGTCCACTTCCTCCATCTCTACGCCTTCCCAGGCGCTCGCAGTCCCATTGGGAATGGATGTAGAGGCTCCGCTCGCGAAGGTCTTCGCCCCTCCCTTCTTGCGCCCACCCTGCTTGGCCGAGGGGGCCTGTTGTTGCAGGGTCTGTTGTTGGGACGCAATCTGTCGCTGAGGAGCAACATCATCAACCACAGGAGGAGTATCGATGAAAGGGCGCAGCAGAAAGTCTGAATCAAACGACAATTCGATGCCCTCCCCGAACTCCTTTACATCTTTCGCCTTTCCATCACCCGCGTTGTTCAGTGGTGCGGCCGAGGCGTCGGCTGGCTTGACTCTGTCGCGCCACTCGGCTAAGGGGGAGACAAGAGCCTGGGCCTGTTTGAACGTGGTATTATCGATACTGGCAAAGTAGTTGCGCAGTCGTTCGCGCTTGGCCTCAACAGTCTTGGTAGCATCGGCAAGTGTCTCGTAAATAAACATGGCTGAGTTATGCAACTCAACCGTTGAGAGTTCGTCGCCCACAATCTTAGGAACGACCAGGAGAAATTGCTGATAGGTGGTTTGCATCTTCTCGCTCTCCTTCCTCAAATCGGGACTAGCCTCCTTTGGGGGCTCGAAGAAGGCCCATGTGAGTTGCCGTGCAGTGGAGCCATCGCCTCCTTGCACTTCCCGTTTCTTCTGCTCTTTGCGCAGACGCTCTTCTCGCTTTATGTACTCCTGCTCCGCATCAAAGGTCTTTTCCTTATGCGGAGAATAGTGCGCACGCAGCAAACTGGTGAGGCGAGGGATCTGCAAGACATCCACCATTGCGACAAAATGCGAAACTGCTCTTTCGTTTTTTCTTGGTGGATGTCATTCTTCTTTTCCTTAATTTTTCTTAGTTGATAGGCAGGTTTTCGGTGATTGACGAAAAGAAACGAAAAAGAAATCATCCAAGAAAATTAAACCTGTGTGGCGTTTTCGGCATGGCCACCCTGCGGGGAGTGTGGCTCATTAATGTGGCTCCTGAGACAGAGCCGGCCACCGTTTTGTCAAGGTACATGCACTTCTTGCTTCAATGTTAGCAATATTCTTCCTCAATCTTATTCCCACAAAGGCGGTTCCCTACAGTCGAAAACCGTGTGAGGCTGTCACACACAGAAGGCGGGTACATGCCTCCGCCTCCGGACGGTGAGTTCGTACGGCTCTTCCTGCAGGCGCTCGCCACACGTGCCTCACCAACCAAGCAAGTCCTTGTCATTACGAAGAAGGCACAAGGCCCATCAGCCGCTGGCACTTCTGCCTCCTCCTCTACACCGGCCTCGCCAGCAATGCTATCGCTCGGTCCGGTCGTATTCACCTCGCAAAAAAAGGTGCACGACGTTAAACCTTGCTCCACCCTTAGCAATTCTTTCTCACTCCATGGATGCACACATGCAGGCTAACGGGTCGGAGCTCTACTTCGTTGGGCTTCCTGAGGTCAACCGGTTGCTTCTTAGCCGGACGCACACGGGCACTTCGTCGACGTCACAACTCTCCGCCCCTTCTCTTTCCCCCGCCATCTCTCTTCCCGACCAATTAGTGCACTTGTGCGAATTGCCTCTTTTTTCAATTTATATGATTTATTATTATTATTATTATTATTATTATTATTGTGTGCTGCATTATTGTTAATTTATTATCATTATCATAAATATTATTAATATCTTGCTGTGAATATCGTACAGGCCATGCGTCACTGCCACACTTTGCCTTCTCGAAGACATCTCCAATTTTGCTGCCGCATATGAGCCTCCCTATGTAGTTTCACCCGTCCCCCCCACATCCCTTCCCTTCGTCAATTCCTGACGACGGTGCGGCCTGCAGGAACCGAAGCAGATGGCCGAGCTACAGATGTACGTCAACTGCTTCATGCCATTCGGCACCCCTTCGGACACCAGCATACCCAATGTGAGGTCTATCAAACGAATCGGGTTTCCAGCAAGCATGCAGACGCTAACCGACATGAAGGCATGCTATTCATCCCCCCCCCTCTCTCCCTCCCATTCTTTCGCTGCGCTCAAGCCCGTCTAAACCTCATTTTATATAGCGGCCGGCATGGAAACCTTACCTCTACAAAGGCAAGCAGAAGCTCGAATTTTTGATACGCGAAGAGATAAAGGCCGCACAATACGACAGCGACACCGTGCCTGACGCCTGCCAAATTCACGGCACCATCTTTTGCAAGGTATTTATTCATTTTCTTGATGTTCATTCCTACGCATCCATCCATTCCAATCATTCCAATCATTCATAGGCGGATGTGGAGGGTCTGCCGGAGATCACAGTCTCGCTGGCCGTGCCCTCGTCCGGTCCGGGCGGCCGACCACCGGCGCGCGTGGAAAGCTTCGTCGTGGACCCGCGCGCGCAAGCAAACGACGTGACAGACACGAAGAAGCTCACCTTCAGTCCACCATTGGGCCAATTCGCGCTGTGCACCTACACGGTCGGCCCGCTGCCCAAGATGCCCCTGCGCGGGTTCTACCAAATGAAGGTTCAAAAAAAGAAAGAGAGAAAGAAAAAGAAGAAGAAAAGAGGAAGGAAATTATACACTACACATGATGGTTTGAACATGGAAGAACGCGGCTGCAGCGGAGGTCCTGATGCGTCATCCGATTGGCTTGTACACAGGAAGCCGACGCGGCGGGCAGCGAGGTGAAGATCTTGGTCCAGCTGAAGCTCGACAGCGCGGTGAACAACGAATTTGAATACTGCGAAGTCAGAGTCCCCTTCCCCAATCGGTTGACAATTAACCCTCTTTAGAGTGAATCAGCCAATCATTTTATTCTTACAGGGATTTTAATTGGTTTTCAAACAGTGGTCAAATCACGAGCGTGCAGGCGTCGCCCAGCTCAGGCAACGTTACTCTGGATGACCATCGGCAGACGTTGAAATGGGACCTGGGCCAGCGATTCTCGGCTCGCAATCTCGAAGTCGCCCTCCCGGCGTCCATCGCATTTGACGGGATTTCGAGGCCTTCCGACAGAGACGATCCCTTTTGCACCGGAAGCAGCAGTTATGTGCAGGTATCGCGCCACCGTCTCCTCTGCTGGGGTCACTATGCAATGCCGGCGCTCAGTCGAACACTGAGAACTGTCAATGTTGTATTCAGGCTCGATTTAAGGCGGCGAACCACACTCTAAGTGGGCTGAGCATCGACCCAAAGGGTGTAATCATCAATCCCTCCACAAAGGTTCAGGTGCAAGTGATACGCGAGACCGTGGCCAGCCAGTATTTCATATGGAATTCGTTGGGTGCGTACACTCAAACTACTTTCCCTTTGTTATTCATCTTCTGAGTCATGTCCAGGTCAGGGCAGATATGCGGTTCGCGAGTGACGGAAACACGGGCTTACCGAGACGAATGAAAAACTGGTAGAGGAAAGAAAAAAAAAGCCAACTGGTGGCCACTGTTTTTTGTTTTTGTTGTTGCTTTTCGTATTTATCAACTTATTGCGACATCAGAAATCGGAAAAGTGCACTTTATGTACTCTTACCGAATGCGGTGGTCTTATCTGTGCAGAGTCCTGTACCAAACCACCAGGAGAAAAGTTTCGGATCCGGGATAAAGCCCACAACGAAAGGAGAGAAAAAATACAAAAAGGAAGCGAAGAAAAGGAGTTTTGTTCGTTTGGCCGGAGCGAGACGGAGGCACGAATCCAACGCCATCGAGCTCGCGCATCGTTGTTGTGCGAGTATTTTTTTTTATTTTGTTGATCTGCATCAAGGACCAAGATGGCGGAATTCGAACAGCTCATCGTTCTCCTGATGTCTTCCGACAACGAGGCGCGAGGGCAAGCCGAAAGGCGCTTCAATGAAGTCAGCAAGCAGCACCCTGACACTCTCATTATGGCCCTCGTGCAAGCCCTCCGCACTTCCCAGAATCAGTCGGTAACAACTTTGACCAACTTGCCGCTCTCGATCGGATTTAACCCTCGAAATAGGTCAAGGAGTTGAGCATGGTTCTGCTTCGCAAGACGCTGATTGGCAAGGAGCCCAAGGAAGGTGATCCGAAGCAGACCATCAGATTCTGGACGAAGCTCGCCCCCAACACACAACAAACCGTAAAGACGGAGCTGCTCACCGCTGTGGAGCATGAGCCCGCTCCATCGGGAAGGAAGAAGCTGTGTGACACGATCAGTGACCTGGCCCTCTTCCTTACCGCCTTCGGCGAAGTAGAGAGCGACATCATGCAGCAGTGGCCTCAGCTGCTTCCTTTCCTGTTCAATTTGGTCAAATCAGAGAATGATGAGCATAGGAAGAGCGCTTTGGACATCTTCAGCAAACTCTGCCTCTACCTTGGCGAGTCCCTCGGCACCTACTTCGATGTCCTCAAGCAAGTCTTGACTGCAGGTCTCACCGACCAAAAGAGCTTGCGGGTGCGTCCGGACTCATCTTCATCTCTCATCGTGTTCGAAATTTGATTCTTTTGAAAATGTAGGTTCGCCTTGCCGCTCTTGGAGCCTGCGTGAGCTTTGTCCAATTGCTTGAAGGAGATAAGGAAAAGCTTATGCTCAAGGACTGGATTCCCCTCATGTTCGATGTACGACCAGCACAAGCAAATTTATCACATCTTGCCACTTTAATCATGACACAATTTTTCATACAGGTGGTGAGCACTTGCCTCAACCACAAGCAAGAGGAGCAGGCCTCCGATGCTCTGCAAATTCTTGTTGAGTTGGCTGATGTCGAGCCCACCTTCCTTCGGCCGCATCTTCCGACAGTTGTGAATGCCATGCTTACAATTTCCAACACCGCTCAGCTCGGCGATGGCATTCGCCAGCTGGGCCTCGAGTTTCTTGTCACGCTCGCTGAGCAACGGGCTGGCATGGTCAGGAAGGTCCCCAACTACGTGCAGAATCTTGTTCCGGTGGTCCTCAATTTCATGCTTGATATTGAAGAGGACCCAGAGTGGGGTTCCCACGACGTACTGCTTCTCTTCTCCTTCCAATGAACAATTAATCGACTCAACCTCTTAAATCCACCAGGATGATGAAGATGATGACACGGATGACTCCAACCACGCAGTGGGTTCCGAGTGTCTCGATCGTCTTGCTCTCACTCTTGGTACGTGTAGTCGGCATTGCCCCCCCCCCAAAGGGGTTTGCTCACGCTACCTGACCTTGCAGGAGGCAAGACCCTTATCCCCGTCCTCTTCAATATGATCCCGAAGCTTCTCCAGGGATCGGATTGGAAGCACAGGTTCACTGGTCTCACCGCCATCTCTCTCGTTGGCGAGGGTTGCCAGCGCTTCCTTGTGCCCCACCTCGAGAATGTCATCAAGTGCGTGCCCATATCCCCATATCCCCTCCTTCCTCCCTCCCCAGCCATTCCCTCCACATGATGTTCAAACAAACGCATGTATTACATGAATTCATCCATGATTCGACACTTGACTGATGGCCGGGAATGATATTTCGAACAACCACTTTTTCTTAATTGACTCTTTTATTATTGTTATTGTTATTGTTATTATTTTTTTTTTTACAAAAAAACAATCCTTTTCTGTATTGCTAATGCTGCATTGCCTGTGTCTTTAGTATGATCGTTCCCTACTTCAACGACCCGCATCCCCGTGTGCGATGGGCGGCGTGCAACACGTTCGGCCAGATGTTCACCGACTTGGGCCCCACCATCCAGACCAAGTACCATGCCCAGGTCCTGCCGCCCCTCCTCAACGTCATGAACGACAAGGACAACCCCAGGTTTGCCACTCTTCTCCCTCCTTCCGTTATTATTATTATTATTATTATTATTATTATTATTATTATTATTATTGTCACACGGCCCTTAGAGCGGGACTACGGCGCTGCGTTTCGTGGCCGGGCTATGGGTGAATTGGGGGGGGAGAAGGATTTTTCCTGCCCTCCTCTCGCTTTTCCCCTGTATCACGGCGGCGTAGTAAGTCGCGGCGCGCAATCACCCTTTCGCGGTGACCGGTGTAGTCTTTCTGAGTCATTGCTGTGTAAAAATGGCCTCCAGGCATCCCTACGCCCCTCCATTCATTTCGGCCATCGAATCATCGCGGCCCTCTTCCGTGTAACAGCGGAGAGGCCACCCAATCCCCATTCGTGGCCTGGAGGGCGAATAGAAATTCACTCTATATTTTTTATTTATTTCATTATCTATTTATTTACATCCACTATGATCTTTCTTTCGGTGATCTCTCATTGATCGTTGTCCCTTTGTTGTTGTTGTTGTCGTCGTCGACACTTGCCCTGTTTAAATAGGGTGCAGTCGCACGCCGCGTCGGCGGTCATCAACTTCTGTGACAGCGCCACGGTGGAGATCCTGGACCCGTACCTCAACACGCTGATGTCCAAGCTGGCCACCCTGCTGCAGGGCGGCAACAAGATGGTGCTGGAGCAGGCCATCACCGCCATCGCCGCGCTGGCCAACGTGGTGGAGGACCGCTTCATCAGCTACTACGACACCTTCATGCCCTTCCTCAAGGAGGTGCTCAAGAACGCCAACGGCAAGGACTTCCGCATGCTCCGCGGCAAGGCCATGGAGTGCATCACCCTCATGGGCGTCGCCGTCGGCAAGGACAAGTTCTACAACGACGCCAAGGAGGTAACTCCTCGCCTCCGGCCTTCTCTAAGAGAACACTTCATGCTCATTCGTCATTCGTCGTTCCTCATTCCTTCCGCTGCTTCTTCTGCTTCTGCAGGTCGTGCAAGTGCTCTATGCCACGCAGCAGTCCAAGCTGGAGCCGGACGACCCGCAGATCTCGTTCCTGCTGCAGGCCTGGGCCCGCGTGTGCAAGGCCCTCGGCCAGGAGTTCGTGCCCTACCTCAGCGTCGTCATGCCGCCCCTCTTCCACTCGGCCGCGCTCGACCCCGACCTCTCCGTGCAGGGCGACGGTACCGTCGTTGCTCTCCGCTTCCCCCTCTCGCCTCTTCGATCGCACTGAACGCTTCTCCTGTTCGTCTGTATATATATATATATATATATAATATGTGGGTGTGCGTATGTGTATATTTTGTGTAGATGAGGAGGGCGAGCAGGAGGGCTGGCAGTACATTCCGATCGGCGACAAGCGCATCGGCATCAACACGTCGCTGCTGGAGGAGAAGGCGACGGCGTGCAACATGATCTACCAGTACGCCGCCGAGCTCAAGGGCGGGTTCTTCCCCTACGTCGACCAGGCGTCGCAGCTGCTCATCCCGCTGGTCAAGTTCTACTTCCACGACGGCGTGCGACGCGCCGCCGTGTCGGCCATGTCGTCGCTGCTCGAGTCGGCCAAGGCCCACTTCGAGGCCGCCGGCCAGGGCGTACAGGCCGTGGCGCCCCTCCTCGCCCACGTCCTCACCAACCTCAACGAGGCCGTCCAGCAGGAGATCGACGTTGAGATCATCGCCCTCATGTTTGAGATCCTCGGCGAGGTTCTTCTGATTTTCCCTTCCCTTCCCTTCCCTTCTTCCGAACACAACTGGGCCAGCCTGTTTGACTTTGCCTCGTCTTCGCCCCCCCCCCTCCGCTACTTTGATGCAGTGTGTCGACGTGTGCGGCAGCATCATGACCGAGGCTCAGATTCGCTCCATCTTCGAGACCATCAAGACGGAGATCGGTGAGCGCGAGCAGCGCATCAAGGGGCGTCTGGAGGAGAGGCAGAGCGAGGACTTTGACGAGGAAGAGGCCGAGAAGCTAGAGGTGGAGAACGAAAAGGAGGAGGAGATCATGGCCGAGATGGGCGAGGTCATTGGCAAGCTGGCCAAGGTCCAGAAGGCCAACGTCCTCCGGTCGTTCACGGAGACCCTCTTCCCCGTCGCCATGCAACTCATGGTACACGCACGCACACACACACACACCTTTCTCTGATGATTTATATTTCGCCCAATGGCTGTGAACCAACCCATTCGTTTGTCTTATCGTCAACACAGCACCCGCAGAAGCCGCCGCACGACCGCCAGATCGGCCTGTGCATGCTGGACGACATCCTGGAGCACTGCGAGGGCGCCGCCCTGCCGCTCTACCAGACCTTCCTGCCGGCCATGGTCAACTACATCACCGACCCCAACCCGTCGGTCCGCCAGGCCGCTGTCTTCGGCATCGGTCTCTGCGCCCAGTTCGGCGGCCCCAGCATGGGCTCCATCATCCTCGGTATGCGTGTGCTTTCATTTTTGGCCTCTCCTCCCTCTCCCCCCCCCAAAACACCTCTATGCGTGCAGCAATCGCGGAACAATTGTGGCTGAATTTCTCTGCAGATATCTTCCGGCGGCTGGACAGCGTCATCAAACACAGCGAGTCGCGCACGCCCGAGAACGTGCATGCCACTGAGAACGCCATCTCCGCTGTCGCCAAGATCATCCGATTCCAGCCCAACGCCATCGATGTACGTATGCACTCATCGCGAATCTCGAGCCATCTCGCATTTCTCACTCTTCGCTCCCCTTCCCTCCCCTCTCCTCTTGTGATCAGATCAACCAGCTTCTGCCTGCCTTCTTGTCCTACCTGCCAGTTACGGAGGACGATACCGAGGCTGCCATCACATACGACAACCTTGCAATCCTGGTTGAACAGTACGTCCAATACCCCCCTACTTCCCTCCCTTTCCCTTTCGCAGATCAAGCGATCGTTCCCGTAACACGCTACCACCACAGGCACCCGTCTATTGCTGTAGGCCCGAATGGGCAAAACCTGCCGATGCTGTTCAACATTATGAGCACCGCTATCGGCACGTCCTTGGTTGCTGAAGAGGTCAGCCTTTTCTTCTTGGCCTTGGGTTGCTTTGGTTGTTTCTGTGCTGATTGTGTTCTCCCTTCTTCAGACAAACATCAAGCTGATCGGTATCGCGAAGAAGCTCGCTCAGGCCGTGCCTGGAGAGGCCGTCCAGCAGATCCTGTCGCAGCTGCCGCAGGAGAAGGCCTCTAAGCTGGCCCAGGCCATGAACGGCCAGTAAGTGTGTACCATACTGGTCAGAAGGAGCGGAAACCGTGTGGGTTGTTTGGTTCTTTTTTTTTTTTGTTGCTTCTCTCCTCTCTCTATCCCCTACTTGCCTACTTATTTAATTCACGCGATGCTAAAAGAGATTAGAATAAGAATAATAAAAAATACAAACTTTGTCATGCTGGTGCAGAGCCAACGTGAGCTGTCGAGAAAAAATGCAGAAAGCGAGGTAAAGAAGCCCCCAGATTTCAGCCAAATTCATGGATGGCCGGTTTGTCTTCGGCTATGTAAGTAATTTTGGGTACTTTTTGACAAGAAACACTTTACATACTTTATCCGCCACCAAGGCAGTGCGCGTAACGACGTCGTTGCCTCCCAGGCTGCTTCTGTTACAAAGCTCACGCCAGTTGTTCCTGCTTGTTGTTGGTCTTCTATCATTGCCTCCCTCTGCCCAAACCAGGAAGAGGGATGAGTTGGTGGTAAAGCATCGAATCATACCTACTACCAACGGCTTCAGAGCAATGGTGAATTGGCGATTAGTGGATTTTCTGGCCACATTGTCCTTGTACAGTTTTGTGTTTCTCTTCCTCTACCTCACGGGCTTTGCCTTCCTCATGATCAACGTTTATGCCTACCTCCAAGAGACTCCCAGCAGGCATATGCCCCCAGTTCACCCGTCGCCCTGGGATCAGGTTTGCTGCCTCCCCCTCCTTCCTTGATCAGCACTTATCGTTTACTTTTGTGCAAAGGCAATCTATCACTACAGGCGTAGAGACTACCGGCTGGCAGAGCAGTTCTTTGCTCAGGTTCCACCCTCTGACGAGCGCTACAGCCTCGCGTTGAGGTACATCGGGTATAATATCTACCTGAGACATCTCAACAAGCCATTGCTGGCCATTCCTTATATCAACCGCTCATGGCTGGCTGATCCCTTCGACCTCACATCGTGGGTTGACCTGTGGACTGTCTACAACCGAGTCCTCAGGTTGGGCTTCCAGGAGATCGCCAAGCAGGTACTATTCGCTTCTTCTTCCCCGTGTGCTGAACCAACAACTGGCCATTCTAAATGTATTTTGCCTAAGATGCACCTTCTCTGTCACGGCTGTTCTCTGGGCGCCCCACCCACCTAGCGTAAACACAAGCGAGGAACGAAGCGAAAAAAACGCAGTGGAGAGCTGAAGCTCAGCTGTCCTCCAACCGGGAAAGAGTAAACTCGGTTATATTCAGCGGGACTCCGGCGAGAGACCGATGCGTCATTGAGCCGCCGTGTACAGACTACAAAANAAAAAAAAAAAAAAAACAATGGTGTAATCTCGTCCTGGCCATGTTTGGTTGCTTCCCTGTTGATAACAGTATTTTATTGTGGTTTATAGATTGAAAAAAAGCACCAAACTTTATATATCAAGAGGATAGAGTTCAGCTGTAGCGACTCCAGCTGCCACCGACGGCCCAATCTGCCGGAAGGACCACTGCAAATGCCATTTTCTTTTTTCTCGTCGGGGAGTAAAAGGGAGACACTTAAAAGGAAAGCCGGTGAGTGGAAGGAAACACACTGGGTCCTTTCTCTAGAAGCTGTCTGTTTCGTTTTGTTGAATCTTCAGGCTTAACCAAGGCCAACAATGGATTTGAATAGGAAGTACGAGCTCCTTCCCTTTTCTTGCTGTCCTGTACGAGCCGAGCTAAACATCAACAACAGGGCCTACAATGAATACCAACCAGAGTTCTTTGACACTTTCAGCAAGATAATGGGTCTTGCCAGGGAGTACGTTCATTCTTAAGCGTCATCTACTCCTTTACTCATTACTGATCCCAACAATAAAGGCTCAACACGAGTCTAGATCCTCCTGAGTTTGTGTTTATTGGGCAAGCCAACCATGGCAAAACGACCCTTCTTGAAGGGTTTCTGGGCCACTCTTACAGCAAAGATATCCTTACATCCCTCCCACAATCTTTACCCTCTTTTATGATCCCTCTTGAGCAAGCTATTTTTCCTGACCGCAACGCACGGAAGCCAACGAAGCGTCCGGTGCAGATAAACTTGATCAACAACCCCAAGTGCGAAACCCCAAAGGTTACCATAAAGCGCGACGACTTCCTCTGGTCTAAGGGCCCCGAATTCTGTCGTGACTTCGAGGTGAGTAACTTCAAACGAAAGCTCCGAGGCAGATAAACGGTCAACTGCTTTGTTCGTGTTCTTCAGGTCTCAGTGGACGATATCGGTAAAGAAATGCAGAAGAGAAACTCCTTCACCACTATTCCCATTTACATCAACTACGAGTCTCGTCACGTGTGGAACATGTGCCTCATCGACACCCCTGCACTAACCCCTTATTCCAAGCACTTCCTTGGGCCCGATGAAGAGGAGACCGACACCGATCGCGAAGATGACACCGCTTCCTTAACTGGCTCTGTTGGTAAATGAGGTCCAGCTCATTGGACATTGTAGTCATGGGTTGACCTGGATACATCTGGCCAGGTGGCGGAGAGAGAGCTCCAGGAGAGGAGGGTGGTTCTGCGGTATCCTCCACCTCTGGAACGGCGATCCAAGGGCTTAAGTCCGAACCTCCATCGCCTGCCAAGGCCCCGCCCTCTTCAGATGGCAGCGCAGCTGCTGCCACCAGCGCTCTTGGAGGTGATGATAAGGCGTCATCAGGAGCGGCCAGCGGCGCCGATGGCGAGGGAGACGGAGAAGGCGATGCTGATGCTTCCGTCAAGGGTAAGAGACGGAAGGGCAAAAAGGTGGAGGACAAGAAGGTCGCCCGCATGCAGCAAGCCATCCTTGAACTGATCACCTCGGCCGAAAGGATCATCGTTGCGGTAGAGGAGGCTGGAGCGCCGAAATACGTAATGCCTCGTGTGGTGCAGGCCGTGGACCCCAAATACCACCGCACAGTGTTTGTCTACACCAAGTTCCAGGTAATAATACCGGAAAAGAAAAAAAATAATCATATGTGGTGTTGAAAATGATCGACCATCCTTTGGGAATCAATAGGATCACCTGAAAACCCTACAAACCACCAAGGCAGTCAACCTGTACCTTAACAGCTTCCAGCCCGGCTGCAAGACCTTCGTCACCACGTTTCAGCCCGGCTCCAGTGCGGTCTACACCAAGAGCCACAGTACACTTCTCAGCTGTGAAGTTGTTCCATGAGATATAGGCTGACGATGTATGTGTATCCTAGCCTTCAAGGAGAAGATAGCCGACAGTATCAAGGACGACATGAAGATTCTGGAATCACTTCAGTTCGATAAAAGGTCACCATATTTCCTTTCTCCGCAAGTTCAAAATACTGAATCTCGTCGATACGTACCAGATTTTCGAGCGCGATAGGCATGCACTCCCTAAGGCGGCACCTGCTGGAGCAGTCGTGGAGACATTATCTAGAAGTCATCCCAGAGATCCTCAAGAATCTGTCCACCAAGAAGAACAACACCATGTCCAAGCTGTACGAGGTTAACGAGCAGCTGTCCAACATGGAACCGGGCAGACTGCGCACTCTGGCCACTGCCCTTGCGATGTCCTTCCTGCAGAACCTCGAACGCCTGGTGAAGGGAACCCTCGACGGCATTCCCACCCAGAACGGGCAAACCCTTGAAGAGGAAATGGACACCCCAGGCACGCTAGCCCACTCTTTTGGGATCATGTTATTCAATACACGTACGATTGCTTACTGGAAAACAGAGGTGGGCGACTGGCTGGATCTCAGCTTCCGTCCGATCATGTTGTATCCCGAGGAGTGGAACATCCCCTACTCCCAGAACAAGTTGTACGGCAAACAGCAGTTCGAGCGCCTCCTGTCCCAGTTCCGAGCCATCATCGAGCACACTGGTCTGTTTTTCCTTATATGGCTTTCTTTTTGCTGGATCTCTTCTGATTGGTGGGAACTACGCTCAGAAATGGGTGTTGTTACAATGGATGACGTGGCATGCGCTGCTGGGCCCACCAAGATCTCTACCGTGTCCAACTTCGCCTGGGTAAAGAAAAGATATTTCTAAGTTGGCTATGGCAGGGTCACTGACCTTGTCTTGCGGTGATTTTTCAGGTGGCGAGCGACCTCGCCAAGCGAAAGGTTGAGAAGGCCCTAAAGCCTCTCATTGAGCAGCTGAAGCAGCGAACCGTGTTCGTCTTCAAGCGGCTTGTCGACATCGTGGACAAGATGGTGTCCGTCCAAAAGATGAAGAAGAGCGCGATCGGCACCAACAGCAAGATGGTGGGCTCCACGTGTAAGGCCAATCCTTTCTTCTTTTCCTTACCCCCAATCCTGCGTGCGTGGGTGCTTGCTGACGTGAGATATCAGTCCAAATGCGAGCGCCGGCGAGCTCCGGAGGCACTCTGAGGAGCAAAGCCAACCGACACTCCACCGGATTGTCCGATAAGGCTCTTAGTGAGGCCTCGGGAGATTTCCCCTACTTCCTCCACAGCGTGAAGGTGCTCTTCTTGAACTTCGTCGACGAGGTTGCCCAGGACTGCTTCGAGAAGTGCCAGGACGAGTTCTACTGTACCCAAATCATCTACTGGGACATGATCAAGTACTCTTTCTTTTGATTTCCTTAATTCTTGGCAACCCCTTTAGCTACGCCCACTCAACCCCGTGGTGAATGTGTGACAGCTTCAGCGAGCACAAGTTCCCGGAGAGGAGCAACTCGCTCGACCTCTACGAGCAAAAGGAGGAGGTAACTTCCCTTGCGCGCCTGCTCTTCAAGGACATCAGGGATCGTGTCTCCACCAACGTCCTGCTCAAGTTCCACAACTTCTTCTACGTGCCTATGTACATGCCTCCTCTTTCTGCACCTTGTGGCCTATTTCTGAACCTCTATTCTAGGCAAAGCGACTTGTGGGGAGCCGTGCAAGGCAAGGTCACTTCTCTCTCCGATGCCCAGTTGGCGGAGCTGTTCCAAGTGGAGCCCAACAAGGTTGCCCTCAAGGAGAAGGAGAACGAACTACAAGCCCAGCTCAAGAACCTGGCCAGTCTCGAAGTGGCCTTTATGGAGTGTTCCTCCAGCTTCTCGCGTCCCAAGTAAGCGACCATCCAAGCACCCGGTCCGGGACAGGAGGTGTCCGTGGCACGCGTTATGCGGCCTGCTCTGTTCTTATTAAAACTGCAACAACTTCAATAACGTTTGCTCGATTGGGTCTCATGCTCTTCGCTGTTGTGCGGCGAACTACCGTCCGCCGCATTGGCGCGCATCCGCCTCCGTCGCTTGGCCTGGTGACCCCGTGATTTCAGGTGAGCGCGCCACTGCACCTCACCCTGGAGCACCTTGCCCTCACAGTCCTCGCACACGAACTTCCGCCACCGCGCGTCCAGAGTCTCCTCCTTGTCGCCTCCCTCTCCATTTGCCTCATCATCCTCTCTGCCCCTCTTTCTGTCCGATTCCTCCTTCTTGCCGCCCGCTGGGCCACCCGTCCGGTTTTCGGGAGGCTTTAGCACTTGGACGAATCGCGTCATCTCACTGGGCTGGGCGTCGTCTTCGCCACCGATTGCATGCGTCGGCTCATCCTTCAACCATCTGCCGACTACGTGTAGGGCCGGGAGGCGCACCTCTTCATCCCACTTCTTTTCTTCGTACCGCGTAGAGTTCAATCGATGGATCGTCGCACGCGGGCTGTAAGTGGCATGAGCTATGTGACTTGTTTTCCTAAGCAATCCTTTCCCTTCCCTTCCCTTCTCCTTTTGTTGTTGTTGTTGTTGTTGTTGTTGTTGTTGTTGTTGTTGTTGTTGTTGTTGTTGTTGTTGTTGTTGTTGTTGTTGTTGTTCCAATGGGTACCGAAAGTGTCGTTCAATCCAGCGCGTCTGCACTTTGGCATACTTGCGCGTACGCTGTTTGAGCGAATCAACGCAAGCGGCCAGGGCGGCATCTCGATCCCGGTTGCCTTGGTCCTCTCTGGTCTCGCTCTGGCGCGTCTCCGCCGCCTCAAAGTAGGGCGCGAACTCTTTGTAGCCGATGGCCTGGAGTATGCCCTTCGTGTGGTCCATGGGCACGCCCGCAGCCTCGAATTCACGCCTCAAGGCCGCGACTTCCTCAAGCAGGCCGGCCTTCAATCAGACCATCAGCCGACTTTGTTTTTCGTTTTTCGTTTTTTTTTTGTTCCCAAGTAACACACATGTAGAATGATACACAGGATTCCAGCTATGTGCGGATTGGTGCACCTGTATCATCTTGTCGACACGTCTATCCAATCGGGTGTTGAGAACGGAGCGATCACAGTCGAGCCAGAAGAGCAGCGCATCGAACCTGTTGTGGTGGCATGGAACCCAATCAGATGATGAGCAACGTGTGCTCTTCAACGAGCAGGAAAGAAAGGAAGAACCTCGGTATGGGCGCCTCTTGCTGTGTCAGCATTTCGCTGTACGGTCTTCCGGTCGTTTCGAAGACCTACAATATCAAAAACCACTCGAAATGAGCCAAGCAGCAGCGCATCCATCATCATCATCAATCGAGCGAGCGAGCGAGGGTGAAGACCTCGAGGGCTCGCTTGATCTTGCGTATGTTGTGGGGGTGGAGCCATGAGGCCATGAGAGGATCGACTGCAGCAAGCCGCTTGTACAAGTCATCCCCAGCGTCTGTCCCCTCTTCTCGTTCCTCCGAAACGGAGGAATCGCTGGTTGGGTTGGCCGGAAACTTTGGCACAAGAGGCTCATCGATGTCGTGCACCAACACGTTGTCCCACAGCAGCGCTTCGAGGTAATAGTGCGTGCCGCCTACCACGATTGGAACTTTCGTTGCATGGCAGGTTGCGATTTAGTAAGGAGGATGACGGCCAACACGCTACCCGAGAAGCTGTACCACTGCCACGCCGGTGAATGTCCTCAATGGTCGCCAGAGCGAGGCGGCAGTACTGAATTACGTTAAATCCAACGTCCGTGGGAGGCACTACATCCAACAGGTGGTGGACTACCCCCGCTTGCTCCTCCTCCGTCACTATGTGCGGTGATGGCATGGTAAGTACCTCCAAGAGAAAGAGGCAGATTGGGGTGGGACGAAGAACCCTTTGCCGTAGCGATAGGGAAGCCGCGGTACACTTGCATCGAGTCAGCGTTGATGATCTCGGCACTCCTGCCTCCTTGCCGCATAGAGAGGGCGATGTCGATAGCCAGCTGCGACTTGCCTACGCCTGTGCTCCCCATAACAACAATAACCTTTCCCTTCGCCCCATCTGGCTCCTTCATGTGTAAAGAAAATCTGTAGCTTATCAAAGAAATTGACTGAGAAATGGTCAAGTCGACATTGATTTCTGCTATATTTCTCTAGACAATTTCTATGAAGGTGCGTTGTGGTTGTGGGAACAATTTTCGCTCCAATCGCGCCTCTCTTCGTACTTCGTTGAACGTTCCATTCTCCCCCTAGCTTTCTGCTTGCTGCCCACCTGCACGTTGAGCTTCTAAGACGAGCCACAAAGACTCTAGATAACCAAAAAACCTCGCTTCCGCGGATCCTTTGCGTCTTCTGAGGTATTCCTTACTGGCCTTACGTAAACCGCTTCGAGCCACCCTACTGTCTTAACCAAAAGGCTACATTCCCGAACACATCTCTGAACGAGAGCTTAACAACCTCAACCCTCACCGAACTCGGCGAAATGAGAACCCAAACATCCAGGCAACAAACGCAAACAACCAGAACCAGAACTACAAGACCGATATCTCCCACGATAAGACAAAGAACTACTTCTCGCCCTACCCACCTACCCCACTTCCAGCGTGCCTCCTTCACCGCCCCCTCCTTCACTACTCCCTTGTATCGGTCCTATCAGTCGTGCGTTCTACACGCCTCAGGTGACTCCTCCACTTCCTCCTCCACCTGCACTGGCGGTGAAGAAGAGGCGGGTAAGGAAGGGGCTAAGGGAGAGTTTATGCGAGAAGATCGAGATCGTATCGACGGACACCGCAGTCTTCACCGCGAATACAATAGCAAACAATGCCTCGCCCAGGGTTGGTGGTACTACGCAGAAGCGCAAGCACCGACGTCATTCACCTTCAACCCCGTCCCGCCCACACCATCCTGTGTTCCTTGTTGCTGAGCGCCCTCGTAGCGCCAGCACATCTTCTTCTTCCTCCTCTACTCATGCCTCCTCTACTTCTGTTTCCTTGACGACTACTTCGCGTTCATCTTCGGCGCCGAAACGTACGAAGCCGCTACGCGTCTGGCGTCGCAAAGCCGTACAACCCTCCGCCGCCCCACTTATCCCCACCAGCGTAGCCGCGCTCT
Organism: Acanthamoeba culbertsoni; assembly: GCA_000826265.1. Taxonomy (NCBI): domain Eukaryota; phylum Discosea; order Longamoebia; family Acanthamoebidae; genus Acanthamoeba; species Acanthamoeba culbertsoni. The sequence continues at coordinate 26,348 of CDFF01072113.1, forward strand.
CTCTGTCCCCTCGCGGTTCTGCCAAAGATGTTTCAAACCGCCAGCTCGACGTAGAGGCACCTACTCAGAAGACTGCCCGTACCACAACCGGTTCGCCGCGCTCGTCTTCATTCTCTACATCGAGAGTAGAGCGCCCCTCTCCTTCGCCCCCAGCGTCCCCAACCTCCAGTCGACTCGCCTCAAAGCCCATATCTGCTTCTGCTGCCCTGTCGCCGCCCTCCTCTTGCTTCCTTTCAGCGTCGGCCCTGATATCGCTGGGGCCTCCCCGTACATGCCATGTGCGGGCGGACTTCATGATCAAGGAGCCCACGGTGAACCTCTTCACCGTACCCAACAGCCTTACCGAGCTCACCTCATCTTCTCTTATTGGACGCTTCGTTCGGTCATCCCTGTATGTCCATGATAAGGTAGGCCTTTAAGTGACGTCTTTTCGCGCGGTTGTGTCTCTTCGCTGACATACTTAAGTTGTTATTTTTATTAAACTAACATTCTTGTTTTATTAACGTTTTTATGAAATTTCCTTTTTTCACTCTGTTTTCGTGCAACTCCGACTAACAAGATGTGCCCCTTCTCAGGTCCGTGACTTCGACCTGATGCGGCTCACTGAAGGCGGTCGCCGCATCCGCGACCTGCCTAACGCCGGGGGCAACTCGGTAGCATCGGAGGTCATGTCCTATGAAGTGCTCCGAGCATCTTATGGGGCGGACCTCCTCAAGACGGAGATGGAGCTTCAGTACTTCCCCATGGGCGGAAGCATCACTGACTACTCGGTCCTTCTCTACGACCTCCACATCGGCGTCTCCGGTAAAGGCTTCGCCCCCTTTGATGCAGGGAAGAGGAAGGGAGGGGAGGATTGGAGGACGTGGGGTGAGCGCTCTTGGTGTTGACTCTCCTGCGTCGATGCAGTGACAAGGGCGATGAAGTATAACGGCATCTTCACGGAGGAGGATGGCCTGCGCATCCTCAAGAAGAAGCTCGAAGGCGTCGTACAATCGTCGCGGCTGGTGATGGATCCCTTCCACAAGCAGGTTCTCCACATCTTTGCCGAGAAGGAGTACATCGCCGACGTTCTAGAGGACATTTATAACGCGTCGCCCGAGCTCACCGACGATATCAAGTCATCCACACTGGTGATCGTTACCGTAGCCACCAACACGCCCTGGATCTTCTACAATCGTGGCAAGGTCAGGTGAGAGAAAGGGGGGAAAAGAAAAAAGAACTAAAAGGCCAACTGGCTTATGGCCTCCCGACGGACACACTGCCGGCGCTGGTCAGAACCTTGCTTCTTTTGCGACCCTCTCATCGCGTGTACCATCAACAGCCTTTTTTTCGCAAGCCGTTTGACGTCATCAACCGCAAGTGTTGAGACAACATTGTTCTTCAGTATTCATGCCTAAAATGCCACAGCACCCGTTTTTTTTTTTCAGCAATTTGCAACTCCTCCACACTAATCGCTCACATCGTTTAGATCTATGGAGTGGAGGAAAGGGAGCGTGTTGAAGGTGGGCGTGGAGTAGACCACATTGACCATGCGCTGGGCGGACTGTGAGATTGGTGTAGTACAAGAGACGGTGTTGTCATCGAGCGGGAATGAGGTGTCGAGCATGGCCTTAATGAAAAGTGGAGGGTTGCTCTCTAGATCGCTGCTCTGCAGCTCGAAGATGGCCATCATGTAGATGCCGACACCGCTGTTCGGGTCCAGACGCACTCCACGCAGCTGAGCGGACGTCAATGAGGCGATCAAGAATGGTAGCAGAAAGAGAGGTAGAACCATACATCCTTGGCTTTCCTTGTAGGGGGTAAGGTGATATCAACGTAGTGATACCACGTCTGCTTAACCAAGAAACCAGTCTGCTGGAAGCTGTGAGGTGCTTACGTTTCTGGCTCGTCTTCTGTAGCGCGATGATTCATACCTCGGAATAGCGGTTCACAATGTCTTCATAAAGTAGAATGCCCAGGTTTTGATTGGCTACTTCCATCACTTTAAAGGTGAGCATCTGCAAAAGGACCTGCTTAGGGGATGATGGTCTATTGTGAAAGCTGTTCCCATTGCACGGACCTCGTTTCCATGGGTTGCGTCTATGATGGCCCTGTAGGCATTTACTACCTTTTCATTATCGGTTTTGCCGCTAACTGCGTTGCCGTTAATCCGGATGAGACATGGCAAATCCCTGGCCGAGCGAAGTAGGAACACTGTCATCAAACCATGACCTACAGGAATTTTGTAGTGTTACCTTGCGAATTGACGTGTAACTGTGGTTGGGAATTCGTCATCAGAGTCGTCGACATCAGGTTTCTGGCTCAGCCAAGACCGCAGCAACCGGTCGTAGCTTCCAGCTGGCCAGTTGGTATGTTTTGCCTTCCCTCCATTGTCCACTACTGGGAGAATGAGAGATTTGGGTGGCGTCACTAAAGGAAGGGCCCATTACTTTCAAGGGGAATCACGAAGGAGGACTGCCTTCCCCGCCTCTCGTAGATCTCTAGCCTGGTCTTGACATCAGGACAGGCCTGATAGAACTTCTCCATGAATGTTCTACACCCCCCCAAATAAGCACTTAACCTAGCAATATGGTATGTTTGGACAACCGAATAACACATACGACAATGGAACTGTGTATGAGAGCTCGGGATGTATAGTGTAGGCCACTTCGTTGGTAGACATTAGCGACTCCAACGATAGCGCGGGCTTGCCTAGACCAGATACATCTCGGGGTCATTAGACTCCTTCTCTGCTGGCGACACTGAGGACGGGATAGGTTACCCAAGTGTTGACGCACTTTTCTGTTGAGAATGTCTAACTCGGTGAAGAGAAAACTATTCTCCATCTGTAGTCGGTTGTTCTCCTTACGGAGCTGGTCGTGCCAGTGGTTAGCTCCTGCACCCGAGGGAGGCAGCGAACAAACTGCACCTTATCCATGAGCTTGACCACATCTGCCTCAGCCATCCTTGGGCTAGGTTGAGCGCATACAGACGTGAAAGCCTTAATCAGGAAAAGCGTTGACTGGCATTGAGGTCAAAAAATTCCAAGAAGTGACCCAGATAGACGAATACCAAAAAGGATGTTGTGGAGAGCCCCACCCACAATTCGGAGCAGTGGTCTTTCTTCATACAACCTGGTACATTCAACTTCCCGAGTCATTTCCGGCCGCCCCTCTTGTTGGCGGCCCTGCTTTTGGCCTGTGGTGCTGATGTTGACGACGATGCTGATGAAGATGAAGATGGCGGCGACGACGACGACGAAGTGGAAGGTCCCGAGGCGCTAACAAGAGTGTTGTTCTTGATATGTGTCGTGAAGCCCTCTCGGCCGGCGGTGAAGGTTTTCCTTCGCATTTTGAATCGGTCTTTAACCCATCCGTTTTGCTCAATTCTCACATAGGCCCCCTCCATGATCTCCCCACCATGAGCTGATGGTTTCTTCATCGTTTCTTGACCCAGGTACTTCTTAAGCTCTTCCCACTTATTGGACGTTAAGGTTTGGGTTGATGATGTAGAGCTCCATAGAAGCGGCACCACCGGCACACGGCCGCCGAGAACAGTCATCATGCGATCGTAAGAGAGGAAACGACGCTGGTTGATGTCGAAGAGGTCGAACGCAAGGAAATACGAGGGGAGGCGGTCGTAGTGGACAGCATGTTGACACCATAGCCACTCGCCGAAGAGCACGTACTGCCGCTTGCCGAGGATGACATAGAGATCGTCCATGCGCTCATACACCCACTCCCTGAACACATCGTACTGCGCCTTCTCGCCTGTGCAGTGGAGAAAAAAATCGTTTTATTAACCACTACAAAGGTGGCAGAAAAGAACAGAAGATTGTACCTGAAGTGATAATCCCAGAACGCTTTTGGAGAACAGGACACCACTCGTCTTCGAAGTAGACGCTTACGTTGGTGCCATCCATTTTCTCCTGCACGACTACCGTTCCGCTGTTGTCCGCCAGAAGGAAGCGCAGTGCGTTCTCATCCACAATTTGGTCGTCGTCAACGACCGCACTGCCGGCAAGATGGGGTGTGCG